>JAAAKQ030041400.1:0-16693 GCA_010016005.3 Zanna intricata
CCGGAACCACAGTTAAGTATATCTTCAGAGGATGAGATGAATGAATTGTAGCGTGTGTGAAAAATGTCATGTCTGACTGGGATTCGAATCTGGGACCTCCGGATGAAAGGCCGAGACGCTACCACTCCGCCATGGAGGCCAGCATACTTTTTCATATCTACTCTAGCATTAATGCAAACAGAAGAAAACTAAAGTTAATTTAAATACATTCTATTATTATTGCTTCTATAAACTTTGTTTTGTATAATATTCAATTCCATTGCTATTGACTGTAAAATCTTTGTACAGATTATCACTGTTATATTTGTTTTATATATATATTCAAACCCTCACCTCACAACTTAAATAACAAAGGAAGTATAAAAGCAAGCAGAGAAAATAGGTATCTGATTTATGAGAACTGAATTACTTTTTTAACTGTTAGTGTTCATTACAGTTTTGGTTAATTGTAATCCATCTAAATAAATTGCTTTCCATTTTGATGTACTACAGTTCAGAGTACATTTGTAATTCTTGAATGCTGTTATTTTATGAAATGAGACTTTTCCATGTTCTACATGAAAAAATTATCCATTATATGGAAAAACAATTGTTCCATTTAGAATGAAACAACTTTGTGGTAAATTAGTTGATGTTTCAAAAGAGAACTTTGAATACATTAGTACATTAGCACACTATATGATTTTGAACAAGTGTGAATGTAATTTGTAATTTTCTTCTAAATTTTTTTTGTTTTAATATTACATATTTGTGCAGGACACTCCTCATTATTAGTTCATTAATAGCTGGTATACAGTTCATATTTTGTAACTGGTCACTTTATAAAACAATTAGTCAATCAGTTGTTTTAAAAAAATTATGCAAATTATTTCTGAATGTGGCATAGGTCATGGAAAAGAGGTTTCAGAACATTTTTCCTAAATCTCTAAAATCAGAAATTAAGCACTGTATACATACGCACGTATATGTATGTATATTATATATAATCTATTACAAAAATTTATGCTGTTTGACTAATCTTTCAGGTTCTGATTTGGTGATCTCATAAGTACTCAATTTCGGTACATTACAGCAAAGACATTTATTATTAAAATAGACGTGAAAAAAAATTACTGACACCACAGTTTCATTTCTATAACACGGTAAAGTAATATTATTTATTGTCAATCTAAACTTAATTGCACATTTGATTATTTTTTAAAAATAATCTTTATCCTGAATTTGTGTAAAATGTAATAATTATAAATTGTAGTAGCTTTGTAAGAAGTGGCAACATTAATAATTTTTCTAATAAAAAAATTTATAGAAATTCATGATTTTAAGAAAAGAGAATAAAACAAATCAAACATTAGAATCATAAAATATCTTAATTCTTCATTTCAAAATTACACACCTTAATACAGGTGTGAGACCAGCATTGTTTTGGCAAACAGATTTTGTTCAGTTTTAGTCCAAACATTTGTGGAAATAATATTGATATACTGACCCCCTCTAAACTTTTGATATAAACTGTTAATATATCTCAAATTATATTAAAAAAAACCCTTGATTATTTAATTAGGTCTTAATTTTGGTACTAAATTGTAAAATAATTGTTATTTTAGTAAAAAAAATATTGGTTAATAGTTGAATTCTACTTTATGTTGTTCATAAAAAAATTTCATTCAAGATGTTTAAGTGAGCTATTAGTTATTAGGTAAGAGTATACAGCATTTGTTGAATATTACTGAAGCTCTATCTGGGGCACATGTTAGCTCCTTTTTATAATCAGCAGACAGCTACTACTTTGTGGGGTAGCAACACTGGCTGTGTAAATTAATAGCTGAGGTTTTAATCCTATAAAATAATAAAGTTTGGTTTTTTAATGTTATAAAATAATCGATTTGTGTTCCAGAACTTTACTGTATGATTCATACAGTCAATAAAAAACCAGCCAAAACATCCAGTAAAATGATAAATTTGAAATCACAATTTCTTTTACAAGATGAATTATTTGTACATTAACTTATTTTAGTTTCATGCAAGCTAATTTTTCATATGTTAATTTTTCCATGATTGAACTTGTAAAAACTGTTTATTACGTATTATATAATTTAGATACTTTTAGGAATAAATTATATTATAATTATTCTAGAAGGACTAATTTGAAAACTCCTTTCAGAAGACTGAAATTATGTGAAGACAACTGAACGACTTTTTTTATTTACATACTTGTACAGGAGTATTAATTTTTACTAAAAGATAATAATGTCAGCCAGTTAGACATTTGTAATATAAATAAAATTATTTAAGAAACTTCAGTTTGCAAATTCCAAATCTTTGACTAATAAATTTAATGCAATTAATTAAGTTTGTGATAATGAACAAAAACAGAGAAACGAAATGAATGAAAACATCTATGAGTACATTTTTTTTTTTGGCAATAATGTAAATATCAGTTGTAGAAGTTTTTCATCTAATGTAAGCTTGGATGAATAAGATTCTTACAGAAGAACAATTATTAGTATTAATATTTTGAAAAAAAAACTGATTCGTTTTTTAAAATGTTTCTAACCCTAAATATACCAATCAAAAATGATTTTTTAAGTAAACATACCTTCATTGAAACATCACGTGCAAGATTTTCTACTGCCAACCAGTGACCCTGATTTATACATTGCCACTGTGGAGCAGCATTGACAAAGAAGTAAGTTGCATCCTGCCATGTTTTAAGTAGGAAATCTCCATCTGGTGAAAAATGACCTCTAGCTAAGTATATATTAGTTGATGGCTGGAAATATTTTTCATCACCAGTCATTTCCAAAATAACTTGTTTTTGTGATTCCTGAAAAAAAAACAACTGAATAAAAAAAAACTGACAACACTCAGGACTTTCTCTCCACACAGCTTTTTTCTGATGCATTGTTACACACGCAACTTAATTTAAAGTATTTAACATTTTATTTAAATACAATATTTTTTGTTTAATTCAATGATTCTAACTAAAGCATGTGCACATACTGTATTTCATTCGTGCAGGTGTAGAGCAACTAGCGGCCACTTTAGATAAATTTTTATACTTAAAATATTTTTCATTAATTTAATTATACCATTCACTTGTGACCTCACAATGTAGTAGATGACTACAGTAGTTGTCTGACTGCTAATTGGGATGTGAGGTGTGTAAGGAGGGTGGTTGGTTAAGAATCTTTTTTGATGGGGAACAAATTTGTGGTTCCAAAGAGATACTAACAGAAAAAATTGCCACAAAAAACCCACTGTACTGCCTTCTACAATGTTTCAAAATTATTACTATTTTTTTGAGTAGGGGTGTAAAATTAAAACCATTTTTTGGGTGGGAGTGAAATTTAGCAAAAAAGTTTTTTTTTACAAAAGTTGTTAATTACTACTCACAGAATTATAAAATATTATATATATAAAACCTTAATTATGCAAAATCTGGAGACAATTTTGTTTTTCATTCCTATATCCCCCACACCCTGACCTTTTGAATTGAAAATTTAAAAGCATCAATGCCCCTACCTAGAAGTATTATATATAGCTAAGTTTGGTGAAAATCGGTCAAGTAGTTCTGAAGATATAAGGTGATTTACACTCCAACATACATACGTACACACATTTTGTCAAGGAAATTTCACTGCTCTTTTTCGGTTTTATGGAGCTCTTAAGAGTCAATTCATCCAGATTTGGTGAAAACTGGTTATGCCCAATTTTTCCCAACTGGATTGCTCAATTTTATCACCATACTATATAGCTTTGCCATAACTATAGACAGAAAAGTAATATACCTTAATAAGTTAAATCACAATATATAATATTATACTAGTATGAAATTTTAATTCTTTACATATACACATTTTTTGATGCACTTCATTTAAATTTATATCATTTGAAAGTGAAATACGATCCTCCAATTCTTTAATAAAGTGAACAGTTACACAATTGCTGAAATATTAGTTTTTATTAACATCATATATTTATTCAATTATTAATTCAACAATTTTATCTGAGATACTAGGATAGAGTAAAAGTCCGTTCATTACTTTTTAAATAAACAAGTCTTTTTTATATCTAATATATGGCACCTAAGATCCATATCATTGTTTGGTAGCTAACAAGGCGAAGACACGGGCTTCGGGATATCGGTTTGACCCATATTGCGTGTGTACACTGTAAATGTCTTCATCATAAATTACTAACACGTATTATTTAATTATACTAAAGAAAAATGACCTAAATTTCCTTAGCATTTTATATTATTTTACATATTAATTTTATTTCACGTCGCTCAAGTAAATATGTGGTGTAAGTGAGAACGTGTCGGATCCGTGTAACCATGCATACATCGGTTTCGAATCTGACTTCATACACATATGTTTTTTTCATTTGAATATATTGATTTATTAATAATTATTAACCTCTGATAGTAATAATTTCTGAATTAAAATGAAAAGTACATAAAAATTTTATTTCCCTAATAACTTCTGATTTTTTTTCATATTTTTTGTATTGTTATTATTAAATTATTATTTATTGTAAAAGTTTTTTTCTACAATCAGATGTTAATAATTATTAATAAATCAATATATTTAAATTTAAAAAAAATATATGTATATGAAGTCGGATTTGAACTAGTGTGCCTGCCCCTTGTAAGATACAAATATTTCATTAATTAAAATTTGATAATTTTAACTTTTAATTTTAAAATTTTAACTGGAACCAATGAAAATAAGCTAAACTTATGATATACCGTTGAAAAGCTCTCAATGAGGGCTTATTACTGCAGTTAAGAAAAAGTCCAAAATCCAAATTTCTTGTATTATTGGCTTTTTTAGACACTTTTGGTCAAGTTGATCGCATTCAAAATGGGAGGTGTACAAGTAGATGTTACAATACTCCTAAATCCAAACTTTCAACTTTCTATGACTAATCGTTTTTAAGTTATGTAAGATACATATGAACGTACATATGTCACGCAGAAATTAGTCAAAATGGATTCAGGGATGGTCAAAATGGAAATTTTCGTTGAAATCCGAATATCGAAAATTCTCGCTATTACAATTCTTACTTTATTCGGTACAAGGCAGTAAACATAATAAAAGAGTCAGTTGTTTCACCTACATATGGAATAATTTAAATATAAATAATTATAAAAATGTTTTTAGCTCTTAGGTCCTTTTCCTGCTGTTTCAAGTCTCGACCATTTGATCAAAGATAGAAGAAGATCTTGAGATTGAGAAGATTGAGACATCAGTCCAGACTGTTTTCTGGAGATAGATCCTTTAAAGGAACCTTGTTATGTGACTGGTAACAGCAGCGGTTTTACAGAAGGTGGGTCCTTCTGCTTATAATACAATAACTACATTTTTATATTTTTTGCCTGAGGTGTCTCTTCCCTTCCTTCTCACTTTAATTTCTAAGTCTGATAACATGTTAGTATTCAAGGAAGAATCTATTCAAAAAGCTTCTGAGATATTTTCTTTAGCTTGATACAAGAGCTGCCTGAAAGTAGTGTTCAGTAATTATCTTCAAAACGCTTTCTATCCTTTGAGTGAGAAAATAGTATGAACAAACCATATGTCTCCCAGTGCAATTTGTTTACTTTTTTCAAGAATACATGCAGATGTGAGGCAGCATCTAGTCCTGCAGTGACAAATACTCAAAAGCCTGTGGTTTTTGGCAAATGACCTTAGTGTGACCTTAATCCTGACATTACAAGTAATTTCTGAAGTTCAGCAGAAAGGGGCATAATTGAAAAGAAAATATCTAACTTTTATTTGGTCCCTAGAAAGGAACTGCTGCTTCATTTACATTTGTGTAGTTCACTAAAATTTACATAATGTTTATTCTTTTTAATTATTTTAAATACAGTTTCACTTAATCTTTGCTCAATTTTTTTTTTTTTTTTTATAATTTTTACAATTTAAATAATATCATCTGTATATACAGATGTATGTAATAGGATAGAGTTACTTACATTTGTGAACATAAATATTATCTCAGATATTATTTAGTTATTTAATAATAATTAATTATTAATTTTATAATTATCTAATTAGAATGAAAGAAAATTGTTTGCACATGTTTAATATTGACAGAGTACAGTTATCAGAATTTCTCAAAATATTTTCAGTTTTAGTTTACTGCAGTTACCACTTCAGTTCAATGTTTATTCTATGCTTATTCAGTAACATGTTACAGTTATCATTTAATTTCAGAATTTACTTTTATTGACAAGTCCATAGGTTAAAAATTTTCTCTGAAGAGGAATTACCTTTAATTTTACACATAAAACAATTAATAACTGGAAATTGTTTTAATTTTTAAAAAAATTTTATGTACTCACTGAATAATTTATCCAAAAATACACATTTTGTGTCTCTAATAAATAATCAAACTTAAAATTTACATTTTAGGAAATCTTAGTTACCTGTTTATAGCAATCACCAGGATTAAATCCTTCATAAAATTCATCCAGCCCTTTGGCAAAGTTAGGTCGTTTATTATATATATCAGCTCCAGCCAAAAGAGATCCATATAATGTGTGTGATGTGAATAATGTCTTTGTCTCTTCAACATTGTAACAAACAGTTATAAGCTTATGCCAGCCTTCAACCTATATTAGATATAAAATATGTAAAATAAATTAAATTTCTTTTGGAGGAGTTGAAGGAACTAACTAAACCATTAATTACCATTAATTTTAGTTTAGAATAATAGAATTTATCACTAATTTGACTACCAATCAGACTTAGATTTTAAGGATGAGATTCAGAAACCTGAGAGAACTTTTGCATAATCAAATATTGTGTAAGCTTAACTCATTTTTATAATAGATATATTATGATTTGTAAACATGAGAGAGATTGTTATTATTTTGGTGCTTTAAGATATTAATACTCAGAAATCTCAGATTTTTTCTAAGTATAATCAAATTTGTTTTTTGCCTGCAATCATTTCACTGGTTTGATACAGCTGTCGAAGATTCCTTATCTAGTTCCAGTTGTTTCATTTCAGTATATCTCCTCATCCTATACACCTAACAGTTTATTTTACATACTCCAAAAATTGCCTGCCTGCACAATTTTTTGCATCTATCTGTCCCTCCAATATTAAAGCTACTATTCTAGGATGTCGTATGTCTCAATTCTTTTAACTATATTTTTCCAAAATATAGTTATATTTCCAAATTATAGCTTCATCTTCATTGATTTGGTGCAACACCTCTTCATTTGTCACTTTATCCAGCCATTTGATTTTTAACATTCTCCTGTAGCACCACATTTCAAAAGGTTCTAATCTTTTCTTCTCAGGTACCCCGATCGTCCAAGTTTCACTTCCATTTAAAGCTATGCTCCTATTTCAGAAATTTTTTCCTGATGTTTAAATTAATTTTTGATGTAAGCAAATTATACATATAACCGAAAGCTTGTTTCCCCTGTGCTATTCTGCATTTTATATTGCGCCTGCTTCGTTCATCTTTAGTAATTCTAATTCCCAAATAACAAAATTCTTCTACCTCCGTAATCTCTTCTCTTCCTATTTTTATATTCAGCCGTCCATCTATATTATTTCTACTACATTTCATTACTTTTGTGTTGATCTTGTTTATTTTCATGTGGTAGTTTTTGCGTAGGACTTCATCCATATCATTCATTGTTTCTTCTAAATTTACTCTTTGTTAAAATTACTATATTATCAGCAAATTGTAGCATTTTTATCTTTTCACCTTGCACTGTTACTCCGCATCTAAATTGTTCTTTAACATCTTTAACTGGTAGTTCTATGTAAAGATTAAAAGGTAACGGGGTAGGGAACATACTTGTTGGACTCCCATTTTTATTAAGGCTTCTTTCTTATGTTCTTCGATTATTATTGCTGCAATTTGGTTCTTGTAAATGTTAGCAGTTCTTTTTTCCCTATATTTGTACCCTAAATTTTAAAAAATGCTGAACATTTTATTCCAGTCTATGTTATCAAATGCCTTTTCTAATTCTGTAAATGCTCTAATTCTATATGTTGGTTTGTTTTTCTTCAATCTTCCTTCTACTATTAATCTGAGTGCTAAAATTGCTTCCCTTGTCCCTATACTTTTCCTGAAACCAAATTGGTCTTCTGCTAACACTTCTTCCAATCTCCTCTTAATTCTTCTGTACAGAATTCTAGTTAAGAGTTTTGATGCGTGAGTAGTTAGAAGCTAATTGCTCTGTATTCTTTACATTTATCTGCTACTGATTTCTTTGGAATCATGACATTAACACTGTTTTTGAAATCTGATAGAACTACCCCTATTTAAATATTACACACTAGTTTGTAGTCTATTTATTGCTTCCTCATCTGCACTGCACAGTAATTCTGCAGGTATATCGTCTATCCCAGGATCCTTTCTGCCATTGAAAACTTTTAATGGTCTACTAAATTCAGATCTCAGTATTGTATCTGCCTTTTCATCCTGTTCAAATTCCTCTTATTCCTCTAGAATACCAGTTTTTAATTCATTCCTGTGTGTAACTCTTCAATATATGCCACCCACCTATTGACCTTTTCTTTCGTAATATAAATTGATAAACCATCTTTATTTAACACATTATTAGATTTTAATTTCTGTACCACAAAATTCTCCTTTACTTTCCTGTATCCTCTGTTTACTTTACCAATGATCATTTCTCTTTCCACTTCTGAACACTTTTCTTTAATCCACTCTTCTTTCGTTAATTTGCACTTCCTATTTATAGTATTTCTTAACTGTTGATAGTTCCTTTTATCTTCTTCATCACTAGCATACTTTTTACAATTATCCATCAGTTGCAATATATCCTCTGATATCCAAGGTTTTCTACCAGTTCTCTTTATTCTGCCTAAGTTTGTTTCTGCTGATTTAAGAATTTCCTATTTAACATTCTCCCATCTTTCTTCTATATTTTCTACGTTATCATTTTTACTCTGACCTCTAGTGATGACCGTCTCAAAATTCTTTTTTACCTCCTCTTTCTCAAGCTTTTCTAAATTCCAACGATAAATCTGAGACTTCTTCAGGTTTTTAAACCCCAATCTACAATGTCTCAATGTATGCTTTGCAGTCAAGGAGTTGATTTCTAAATCTTTATTTAACCATGATGTAATCTCTTTGATACCTTGCAGTATCACCAGGTTTTTTCCATGTGTTTATTCTTCTATTTTGATTTTTAAACTCGGTGTTGGCAATTACCAAATTATACTTCGTGCAAAACTCAATAAGTCAATCCCCTCTTTCATTCCTTTTGCCCAGCCTGTATTTACCCACAATATTTCTTTCCTTGCATTTTCCGATGCTTACATTCCAACCTCCAATTATTACTAAATTTTCATCCCCTTTTCTGTGTTTAATTGCTTTGTCAATTTCTTCGTAAACACTCCACCTCATCATCATCATCATCATCATCATCATTAGGTCCACTTGTAGGCATATAAATGTTGACATTCATTGTTGACTTAGGATTTGATTTTATCCTTATTACAATGATTCTATTGCTAAACTTTTTGAAATACTCTACTCTCTTCCTCTCTAATGAACAAGAAGATAGGATATCTCTTCTAACCGTAACGAAGTTAGTTATAGAACTAACTTCGAAGGAGATAGGATATCTCTTTAAACTAGTTCATTTAGTTATTTGTCTATTAAATTGGAATTAAGTAGCTTTTTAAAAAAGCAGCATGATTGATAGACATTCAGTTTGTTTTATGTCATCACTATCTTCAAAGATTATTATTATTATTTATTTCAGTAAGTGTTTTGTAATAGTTGCAGAGATTAAACCAATATTATTATATTTTAAATGTTTACTATTATCCTAAAGAAATAAATAGTAAGCTATTTTGATTGGAACATATTATTATGTTGCAAGATAATCTATATTTAATGCTTTATGTATATTTGATATTAGATATAAGTTAAATTGTTTTTAATTTCATGCTAGGTCAATTTTAAAGAATTAAATTGCTTTTAGTTCACCTAATAACTGTTTTTGACTCATTGCAATATTACAGAAAAAAAAATTATTATTTTGAAAGCATAAATGTTTAGAAAGTTGCAAGTTTTTTATGATAAATTTTATTTTTTAAATTTTTTTTTCACATACTTCATTTTAAACAGTTATTTTTTTTATTTGGTAATTTATTTGTTCAATTTATTAAATAGAAGAAATATTATTGAATTGAATCAGTAATTTTTTTTTAAGATAAAGAATTTTTTGAGATTAAAATAAAAGATTTAGAGATTTATAGATTTTATAAGATTAAAATATATTAACATTTGGTTTTGTTTGTATTTTCATTTTTAAAATATTAATTGGTTTATATTTTTTTAACAATTAATTTTTTCCAAAAAAAGAGTTAAAAGAAGTGAAGTAACTGTATTTTGTAGATATATAAAAAATTAACATCATTTTTTAAATCAACATGTTAAAAATAGTAAGTATTGATAAAAATATTGATTAATTATTTAGTAGTTTTTTAGGGATTAAAAAAACTGTGATATATTAAAAATTGTAAAATGTAAATACTTTTTACTTTTTAATGCGAGCAGTTTATGCAACTATCCTCTGTGAAACAGTAATATTACATTGAAATTTAACTTGCCAAAAATCCAATTTCTACTAATCTTCCTTTTTCTCCACATGTTTCACCATTTTCATTAAAAATTGCAGTACCAGGAATTGATTTTGAGCAGGATACTTTTGAGAAGTCTGCTGACTTTTCAACCTGTTAAAAATATTTCAAATTATATTAACAAAAAAACATTTAGACTGCTCAGACATCTAGATATGCAACCAGACACATCCATATAAATAAATCACATTCATTTCATGGACTTCTTTAATTCAACCTACTAATAGCATAACTTTAATGTATTCAAATATAGTTACTTATCGTTACTTCTTTTTTCTGTTGTAAGAACACTTTCACAGTTATGACTGCAATATAAATCAAATAATTCCGCTGTATAAAAGCTGTTTAAACAAAAATATCTCATTTGTATTTTTTGTTATTATATCAGAATGAAATATCAACAATGAATGGTTTCTCACTAATCAGTATAATATTACAAATCACTTTATAATAAATGATTAGTTTAGATTTAAATTTTAATTAAAAATCAGTAATTAATAATAATGTTTAGCAAATTAAATACTATTCAAAAAATCAGTACGCCCTTACCATTACAAAGTTATACACAGTATATACAATTACAAATATACACAATAGTAAATGTATGTATTTATAATTAGTTCATAAAAGGTTCATAAAATAAAATTGGAATCACACAGATAATTATTACAGTGATTATTAAAGAATATAATTAAAAAAAAATGAAGATAAATAAAAATAACACAATTATGTAGAAGAAAAGATTATCCAAATATTTTACATTTAGTAAGAAAAATTTAATTGCAATCTTACTGATTGTAATTTACAAAATATTTACATTAGATTTTTAAACTCTATTGCTTTATTACTGATACAGTATTCAACTAAGCACATGTAAAGTTCGAAGAATGATATAAAACTAAACTAACGTATAAAGTACCTGATTATTAAAAAGCCTCAGCCTCATATCTGGAGGCCCCAGGTTCGAATCCTGGTCAGGTATGACATTTATCATATACTATAAACTTCCACTTTCATATATTACACACAAACTTCAAGCTTATATGGCAATATAAGCAAATAGAAAAAGATCACTTATTTAGATAAATAAATAAAGCTTTTATACTGATATTTAAAAAAACACATCAACTCTTTCACAAGTACCAACCTAGATTAATGTTCCTATAAAAGACTCACAAAATATCATTGTTAAAAAACTTAAGTTTTAAAAACCAAAAAGGTTTTCCTTAATCAGGAATTACGTGATTAGCTCACCGGGCTGGTCTAGTGGTTAGTACAACATCGCAAATCAGCTGATTTCGAAGTCAAGAGTTCTAAGGTTCAAATCCTAGTAAAGGTAGTTATTTTTATATGGATTTGAATACTAGATCGTTGATACCGTTGTTCTTTGATGGTTGGGTTTCAATAAACCACACTTCTCAGGAGTGGTCGAGACCTGAGATTGTACAAGACTTCACTTCATACACATCATCCTCATTCATCCTCTGAAGCAATACCTTTCGGTAGTTCCGGAGGCTAAACAGATAAAAGAGGAATTATGTGATACTGGGATTTTCAGAAAAGGTGAATTTCTAGTTGAACTGGAATATAAATTTATATGAAATTTATGTGAAATTTATTTATATGAAATTTTCATGAACTTTATTGTATTGTGTATAATTATTGTACTATATTTTATATTATTATGTATAATTACGTATTATGTAGAATTTATCTGATGATACATGGCATGTTTGTAGACACACTTCTTACAATTCTAAGCTAGTGATTAGAATTGTATTTTTGAATGCATTTGATGTCACTTGTTGACATAATATGTACGCAATGTAGTAATTTCTCTAAAAACATTATAACATACAAACATTTAACATCCTTTCCTGCTTTTTATATCATGTATGAGATATTTATAATTTTCAAGTATTAATGATGAATGCAACTGTCAAGAATTGGGACAGAAATATAATTTATAAAAATTATAATTTCATGTTTTGTAATGGGTTTTATGAAATAATTTTTAGAATATTCAAATGTTCATGTCCTATAAAGAGAACAGTTCTTAAGACTAGAGTGCTCCTATTTTGATATAATGAATCAAAATGTGGATAAATAAGGTAAGCTCCCTGGTTCTTTTGCAAACTACCTGAAGAAGACTTAAGCTGTCTGTTCAAGAAACTGTCTGTATGCAATAGAATGCTTGGCATACCTGTAACAGTTATCATTTATTCAGTGACTTTATCAATGGATTGGAACTAGATTTTCTAATGGAGGTATAATTATGGCTATATATCTACTGCACTTAGTTTTTCACTGTGAAACTAGTTTTCAAGACAAGAATTATTTTAACCAAATTAAGACCTAAAAATTCTTCTGGATGAGATGAGACATTTATCCAAAATTTAAAAAATTCAGAGTGATTATCTGTAAAAGGTTTTTTTCGTGAGTTTTTTATGCAAAAGGATTTTTTATAAGGTTTGTTAAATGCTGGACAGTACCCATCTTCTCTTAAAAAATTATTGAGTGGCATCCTGACAGAGGCGCAACTAATGACAGTGATATGTAATCAATGTTTGGGAGTTTATTGGAGATTTCCTAGTTCTGGTAAAGTCCATCAAATCTATGAAAGCAGGGGGTGCAAGTGGCAACCAACACTTCACCCACCATCACAAGGTGACCCCTTAGGGGGTCAGGAAGGCCTATTTTTGAAAATAATGGAGATAGGTCTGGTAAGGTACAAGCTGATTGATGTGACCTCTCAATTGTCAGAATTTCTGGAAAAAATAATTCACAAAAGGCTCACATTTAAATAAAAAAAGAAAATAATTTAAACACAAGAAGAAAATCCAAGAATTACCAAAGTAATTATAAAGTCTCACTTTACACTAAGGAGTCTCTGTGAAATATCAAAACATAATTGTGATGATATATAATGTTTGTGATGGTTTATGTTTAAGTAAAAAGAAAAAGATTGTTTTTGGGTGAAATTTTGTGGTTAAAATTCTTCTGAATGTTAGTATGGAAGTATATTAATATTAGTATAAAATATAATCTTGATCTGAGATAAAATTTTAATTGGCAAACAAGGGTATGAAAAGAGTATTTAAAAGATTGTTTATATATTAAAATAGTAATGTTTTTGTTAATTTTATGTTAATAGGTTGGTTGGTTTTTAGTTAATATATTTTGGATTTTAATGTAAGTTATAATGTTGTATCTAAGGAAAATTTAAAATTTTTTAATTGTTATTTGTTGTCTATAATTATTGTGTCATTTCAACTCATGATATATGCAAAATAGTAAGTAAATAAATAAATAATGGAAAAACTTTCTTTATAATGTTTTTAGTTATCAGACTGTCAGATTATTTGACTTCAATGTCATGAAAAATTTTTTCAGTAGACTAATTTAGATTATGATTAAATTTATTCACAATAACTATAATAAAGGTAAATTCAGATTTATTATTGTATTAAACAGATGAGCGTTATATAAATAGCATATTGATTTTGTTTCAATGTTATATTGTAAACTTTATAATGCTATTGTTGCAAAAGAATAGCATAGATTTAATAATTTAATACTCTATTGTTTTTATGCAGCTTCTTTCTTCATATTAAATAATTTTGTTTTGTTTGTTATACTGCACAAATAAGGCAACATCTATGAGTTTATTGAATCATTTTTTTTAGCCTATTATTTTATCTCTGTGTTAAAATTTTATGAATAATTGAACTGAATAGTTTTAATAATATTAATTTATATATAAGAAGAATTGCTTTCAAAAATTCAAGTCAGAAATTGTTAATTTTCTTGATTTTATAGGAAAAAACACCAAATTTAGTGAAATGGCAACAGCAAGAAAGAATGTGATTTGATAGTTTCATTTTAAGTTTTGCTATGTCCAATAAAACTACCAGTATTGTTAGAGGTCAATTTCTTGAACACTAAATGTGAGAAATTAGAAAATATTAATGTTTCAAATTTGTGTAGAGATCATGGGTTTGTTCAAAACAATTTTTTAAATTAATCATCAAATTATAAGAAATGGTGTAAGAGAAACTTGCCATTTAATTTAGGACTTAAATGTAGAAAGAATTTTGACTGTCTTTCCAACAAACAGTTCATACATTTTTGACAGTCAAGGGTATACAAACTGTCACCTAAAAATCACTGTCCAAAATGTTGTTTGCAAGCGATTGAAACTTCATGCTTGTAATCTGCTATTACTCCATACTCCATGAAATTAAATCAAACGAAAAGCAATAAAGAGTTCAATTTGTAATGACTATGTTAAACTACATTTCTGCTGGTGAAAACTATCTGCAGCACATTTCATTTTCTGATGAAGCAACATTTCATGTTGATGGAACTGTGAATCACCTATTGTTGAGTATAAGGCTCAGAAAAACTATACAAATCGATGATATTTTTCTGCAATAGTACGGAAGTGAATGTTTGGTGTGGTGTCATGCATAATTGAATTTTTGGGTCATTTTTTTTTTCTTTTTATGAACAGATTGTTATAGACACAGTGTACTTGAACATGTTAGAAAACATTTTGAAATTGAAAATACGTAGGGTCTAGTTTACCAACAGGACAGAGCCCTTCTGCTTCATACAGAAGTTGTACGGACTGCACTCAATACAGGTTCTCAGAATGCCAGATAGACAGAGAAGATTCATTGCTTGGCCACTGCAAAATCCCAATTTGATACTGATTGATTTTTTCTTTTGGGGCTATTTAAAAAATACACTATGAAGAAAAAATCCAGTCTCTTGACCACCTGCTTCAAAGAATATCAGCAGCTCTAGAAACACCTCCTGAAGACATCCTTGCCAGAATGTGGAATGAGGGAATTATCGGTTTGACAGCTGGATAGTAGTAAATGGTGCTCATATTGAGTTTTACTAAGAAGTAAAATAAACTTAAACTTTACACTTTCATGTATAAAAAAAAAAAATAAATTTGTAATTTTAAATATATAATTAAGTGAATTTAATTTAAAACCATGCAGTTCTTGCATGTGGCATATTTCCATGACACTCACTTTAATTTAATGCTACAGCATCTTTTCAATGCTGCATGTAAATGAAGTCGCTATTATAGTAAAATTTACGTGTAGTATTTATTCATTTTTAATGCAGCTATATTTTAAGATTTAAAATATCATACACATATATTTTAGAATTATGTAATATCTAAATATTTAAGAAGCATCTTATAACTAGGTTGGTTTATTTGAATTTTTGAATGTAGTACAAAACATTGAAGTATAGTAAAAAAATTAAATAGATAAAGAATAACTAATGGTGCAATGCACCTCAGAAATATCATTAATTGAAATTACATGAAGTACAATTATGTAAGAAGGTAAGCAATTAAGTAAGTACAAAAAATAATTAAGAGTCATGTAATACATAGTGCCATAAAATCCTTCTCATCATATTTATAACATATACTTTACTTGAATTTATGTACTTATAAAAAACATTGGAAAAAAAATTATTGACTGAAACTTTGCCTAACAAACTTCTGCTATGAATTGTTCATATTTATAGTACAACTGTTCATATTTATTGTATAGTTTTTCCTACTTACTATATATTTTTTTTGTCTTCAGCCATTTGATTGGTTTGATGTAGCTATCCACGATTCCCTATCTAGTGTAAGTCCTTTCATTTCAGTATACTTCCTACATCCTACATCCCTAACAATTTGTTTTACATATTCCAGCTGTTGTCTGCCAGCACAATTTTTCCCATCTATCTGTCCCTTTACTATTAAAGCAACTATTCCAGGATGCCTTACTCTGTGGCCTATACGTCTTTCACTTTCTTTTTACTATATTTTTCCAAATGTTTCTTTTTTCATTGATTTGCCGCAAAACCTCTTTATTCCTCACTTTATCCACCCATCTAATTTTTAACATTCTCCTGTAACACCACATTTCAAAAGCTGCTTCTAATCTTTCCTTCTCAGGTACTCCGATTGTCCAAGTTTCACTTCCATATAAAGCTATGCTCCAAACATATACTTTTAGAAATGTTT
>JAAAKQ030041444.1:0-16692 GCA_010016005.3 Zanna intricata
CGACTGGCACTGGATAGGGAATCTTGGAGAGCTGCATCAAACCAGTCAAATGACTGAAGACAAAAAAAAAAAAATTTAATTTATTAATGAATTGTATTTAGTGAAATTTTAGGTATTTTTACAAAAATTCTTTGAAACCACCCATATCTGGTTTGTACAAAATAAATTGTCCATGTAATAAGACTGATATAACAACGATTGGCTGCTTGGTTTGATATATATTCATAATATTAATATTATAAAATATATTCTTTCCTATAATGTAAACTGAATTTGAATTGAATTACTTTTAAAATAATGACATTAGTAAGTTTTTGTCTGATAAAAAGGAAAGGCCTAAATAGAAATGACCAGAATAATTTCATCAGTTTTATAAAACGTGGTTTTAATAATTGCTGTATTGATTAAAATCTTTTTCTTTATTTTTTTTTTTTAAGTAATATCATTAATTGAAGTTAAAAACAATATAAATTTCTCAAAATCCATTTATTAAAAATAAAAAGTCAAATGTTAGATGTAAATTTTAATTTAAAGTAGATAGCATGGGAATTAGTAAATATAGATTATTAATACAAATAGGAAATTTAAGAATTAAATAAACATTGGTAATGAAAAATAGTAAATTAATAATAAGAAACAGTTTAAAACCTTTGAAGAAATATACTTTTATATTTTATAAAACAAAATAAATAATAATTATATTAAAAGTAACATTTTTAAAGAATGATACATTTAGATTTTCAAATCAGCAGTGAGAGAGATTATCCAATCTAATTATAGATTATATACTCTGCACGTGGACTAGTCATCTCACTTTTTGTATAGACTAGAATAAGATAAAAGTTTATCTCAAGAAAGACATTCAGAATAAGTGTTTATCATAGAATTATCTCCTTTGTTAAAGAAAATTTAGGTAAGATAATTGTTTAATATATCAGGGTCATTCAGTAATTAAACAAATAGTTGTACGAAAAAATGGTTTACTAAATAATTACAATTTTTTTGTCTAACTTTCTATATAATCCCCACCAACTTCTCTGCACTTGTCCCATCTTTTTACAAGTCTTCTTATCACCTCAGCGAAGAATTCTTTACCTTTATCTCCAAGCCAGTTTTGTATGTTTTTTTTTTACCTCTTTGTTGTCTTTGAACTTGATGCCACACAAAGCTCGTTTCATTGGACCAAACAGAAGGGACTATTGGAAATGGTCCAAACATTGGACCAAACAGAAGGGGGGGGATGATTGGATCGGAAGGGACAAAAGTCCTTTCCGATTTTGCTGTACAGGGATGAGATAAGAGCTCCCAACCCACTTTGTCAATAGTTTCCAGCGTCAGTTGTGCCATATGAGTTAAAGAATTGTCTTAAAGAAGAAGCGCACCTTTCCTCTGCCATCCCTGACACTTCCTCCTCAATGCAGGCTCAAGTTCTCCAGCATGGCTAAGTAGTATAGGATGTTGAAAGTGTGTTGCTCCTTCAAATAATCACAGGAAACTGGATCATGGGCACTCCAAAAGAAGATTAACATTACCTTACCAGTTGATAATTGTGTTTGAATTTCTTATAGACGGCAATTCAGGATGTTTCTAATGCATGCTTTGATGCTTGGATTCCGGCTCAAATTAATATCAAAAATATGTCATTATTCTTATTGAAACAATTTTTAAGTTCAATGCAACTGCGAAATCTCTTGGCTTTATGATGAATGGTAAGCTCTCTGGGAGCCCACTTTGCACAAGTCTTACAGTAGTTCAGTTTATTTTGAATGATTGGATGAGTTGTGCCAACATCAGTCGATATTTTTGGAGCAATATGTTCAATTGTAAGTCATCAATCTTCTTGGATAAGTGAATCAATATGAGAATTTAACACCAAGGTTGACTCTCTCACAGGACGCTTGTAGCTGTGCTTATTGGTCATGCTTTTGCGGCCACTTTTAAACTTTTCTACCTACGGGTAAAAACTCTCACAGTTCATGCAATTATTGCAATTTTCTTCATCTAAGAGAATATTTATGATGATTGTACCCTTTTCAAAAGTAAAAATCTGATCACAGAATGCTGTTCTTCAAAAGTACTTTCTTCAAGCAGGCAGGCCATCGTAATTAAGACCTTAGAAGTTAGGTTTACGTAAATATTAATAGAACAGTTTACTAACACTCTTTGCAAGATTGCCAACCAACTCTTACAAAAGTTTCAATTTCCTCCATTAATCATTTCCTTCACTAAAAATGTTTGTCTCTCTCTCATAAAATTATTATTGAATGACTCTCTCACATAATTAAGAATTTTATATATTTTAATTATTTTAAAATATCCAAACATTCAATATTTTGTTATTCAATAAATGATCTTTCTTTATTTTTGATTAAAAAAGTAAATTTCTCTCATGTATCCAATATTTTTATATCTTCCGTATTATTTATTTTTATTTATTGCGATATTTTATTTCAGATATGTAAGTCTAATTGAAAGCCAGTTATGTGATTCATTGACACTTCATCAACGTGGTGAAGATGGACGATATTGTGCTAGAATAAGTGGTGCCAAACATTCACCAAGTGATGTTTTTCTACCACCACACTTGTACGGACAGTTGACTCAACATGAAGCTGGATTTAATACATTAAAACAAGATGAAAATATACAAAAATTAATTAAAGTTAGTTTTATTATTTTTTTTTTTATATCGTGATAATTATGATAAATATTCAGTCAGAAAAATTTAATACAGCTGAAAAGTATTATGAAAAAAGATTGATTGCCTTAGAAATTATATTTTATGAAAAATTTGATTAAACAAATTTTTGTTTTGATAACAATTAAACCTTGTTCTTTTGCACATTATTATTGTGAAAAATAGGTAATGTTTCCAATAGTGCAGTCTTAATGTTTTGTAACATTAATAACTTTTTGTTTAAAAATAATATAGAAATTTTTTGGTGTAATGTTTGTAAAAACAGTTTTATCTGTCATTTAAGTACATCTATAAATTTTCCTATGGTTGGTTCCAGTATCACCATAAAATTGACCTCATCAAAGTCAGATAGCCAAGAATGAGATCCAATATTGTATTCTCTTTAGCCCATCAGGCTGGTCCAGTGGTTAATGCGATATCGCAAAACAGTTGATTTTGAAGTCGAGAGTTCTAAGCTTCAAACCCTAATAAAGGAGTTACTTTTATATGGGTTTGAATACATGATTGTGGATACTGATGTTCTTTGGTGGTTGGTTTCAATTAATCACACTTCTCAGGAGTGATAGACATGAGGTTGTACAAGACTATACTTCATTCACATTCATACATATCATTCTCTGAAATAATACCTTATGAGTAGTTTTGAAGGTTAAACAGAAAAAGAGAGAGTGAGTACTGTATTCTTTGCTCTATATTTCTTGTTAACTGAAGGAATCTTTTGAAAATTTTTCTAAAGCTATGGATGATAGGGATTTCATATCTGAATTGGATAACTACCACTGATGAGACTTGGGTTTATCACTTTTAACTAGAGAAAATAAGCAACAAGCTTAGTTTGTAAACATCTGTTATCTCTTGCGAAAAAGAAATGTTAAATTCATATATTTTCAGAAAAGTTAATGAGGATTATATTTCAGTAAAGTCCAGTTTTTATTAATTTTATACCTAAAGGTGAAACAATGAATAGTTAAAATTACTGTGAGCTATTGTTGTCACTGAAGGAAAAATTCAAATCCAAATGATATGGTAAACTTTTAAAATCTGTCATTGCTATAAGTAAAAATTAACCTACTTGTATAAATAAATATATGTTTCAATTTACATTTAAAATGATATTAGAATTTTTTAATGAAAAGATTGTTACAATTTATTTGATTGTATATTATTCTGATTTTTGTAAAACCATGTAGGCCTTTTAATCCTGAGGTCCTGGGTTCGAATCGCGGTCAGGCATGGAATTTTCACACGTACTACAAATGATTCATCTCATCCTCTGATGTAATACCTAACGGTGGTTCTGGGGTTGTAAGAAAAAACATAAAAATATGTTGGCCTGATATGGAAACTTGAAGAATTCACTTCGAAAGAAAAAATCTTTTAATAAGACTAAACTAGAAAATGGGAATTTTCATATGTCATGAAATATACAATTAAAAAAATTTCTGATAATTGCCAAATTAAGACATTACACCACAGTGATTGAACCAGAAAGCCTATAACTAGCATCAGGATTATGCTTAACTTCATATCACGGACAGAAAGCAATCCTTTGCATTCAGGATCTTAGTTTTAATTAAAACTGTTTTAAAAAAAATGTATTGCTTAGATGTTAAAAGCATTTAGTTACAGTAAATGAATACCTAATATTATCTAGTTTAGTGAAATAAATGTACTTTACTAATAAATTTTTTGTTCTTGTATAGATATTCAGATTTTTCTTGTACTTTTTTTTTTATATACTTTTTATTTGTAGTAATTTTTAATTTTTGAACTTTTATCACCTAGTTATTGATTATTATTTATTTTATTGCAGACTGTTATACTCGGTCATTGTCGTACAGATGATGAAATTTTACATTTGAAAGCTGCATTATGGGCTTTAGGTCATATCTCCTGTTCACCAGAAGGGGCTAAATGGGCTAGAAATAATCGTGTTACAATGGCGATGGTTCATACTGTTCGTTTCTGCCAAGTGTATTCTGTTCGAGCTACTGCATTTTATGCACTTAGTATTACAGCTACAAATCCAGAAGGAGCTACTACTTTAAGATCTGCTGGTAGGTTTTGTTTTTATTTATTTTGTTATTGTATAATTTTTTTTTACTTTTCCCCTGTGATAATTATTGTGATGTGATTGTTGAATAGTTTCTACAGCTGATAATTTAGTTTAGGAAAAAATGTATGTAATATGTAAGACAATAGGCTTACTGTTAAAATTTTTTATATTGTTTTTTTTTTTTTTATTTATGATGTACAACCATAAATATTAGTGTATTTATCAATTAAAGGTAAATTATAACAGGAGGAATGTTCAGAATGGAATCACCATTAGTCTATTAAAAAATAATTACAATTTATTTTTAAACAGTCTTCTTATTACAAGAATGACCATTCCTTACTATTTTTCAGTATAGTTTCTACTGATATTCAGACATTTGTCTTGTGTGGAACCAATTTCTTATTATTCTTTTCATAAAATGATGTTACCTCAGTTGATGTTGTACAATTCCTTTGACTTCATTATTGTCTTCAGAGTGCTGACTGGTCAAGATCAGCTGTGAATGGAAAGCTAATTCCATTCAGAATAATGCTAATTTGGGCTTCAGAAAGATGATCCATTTGTTACTAGCCAAAAATGATGTGTTAAATTTCTTGAGTTCTAGCAGCAGCATAAGATTGGAAATTTTATTCTTACAGTTTTATTTTGTTTACGAGCTGTATCAAATCATTATTAACAACAAAAGGCTTTCTGTGCTCATTTTTCTTGCTTTTTAATTTTTGTTAAACTGTCTGATCTGTTGTCTCTCAATTTCCATTAGTCAGCATTTTCACCAGAAACTTCAGTATTCTTTTTTTTTTTTAAATCTTCTGGTTTTACTTTTTGTGTTCATGGTTCTGTGTTCTTGTGTTGGTAGATTCTTCATTGTTTTAAACATGCAAAACTAACTATAAAAAAATTTCTCTAATGTTACTTCTTCGTCTAATATTTTGTTTTCATTATTTTGCTGATTACTTTATTATAAGCAGCATTGTTCATAAGGCCCACAATTAAATTTATAACCTATTATGAGTTCTATAAAAAAAGTTTTACAATTTTGCATATAAACCTGTCGTATTAAATGGAAACCCAATTATGGGTCTTACGAACATGACCGCGGATCTATGATTATTTTATTTATTAATTTTCACTATTATCAAGAAAACTGTTGTAACTATTTAATGGTTGAACACATTTTCTAAATTTTATAATAAATAGGTTAAAAAGAATATGTTTTTCATTTAACCCTCTCCTAGTCATTATTTCAACTATCTACATGGTAGTAATCTTATTTATTTGAAGAAATGTTAATTTTAGGTTGATCTTTACTCACATAGTTTTTATTTTATTATATCATTACTGCAATAAAATTTAAATCTATACTTAAAAACCTAGCTTTAATTAGTATAAAAAAAACTGAAACTAAGAAAAAATTCAATTATTTTTTATTGGGACATTTCAACATTTCTCTTCATGATACTCAGAAAATGTCCAACTCTACATAATCAGAGATTGCACTGTTTACATTTGAATGAATACTTTATTTTCTTCCTGACTGACTTTTTATCTTTTTAGAACTACAAAGTACACAATTCTGAACGTATTTTCTCAAATTTTATGAATTGGTGGGATGATTTTGGAAATTTTATTGCTGTTGGAAGACTTTGTTTACATCCTACTATTTTTCTCGAGGATAAAGTTCCATTGAGTTGTATAAGATTTTATCTGAATGTTAAATTTGTAAAAGCCTGTTTATTCAGGGGTGTAGACTTAGTTTATTTGAAAATAATAAAGGTATTTATAATAATGACATTCATTACAAAGTGATTTATGTATTCCACCAGATCTTGGATTGTCGACTGTAACTGTAAATGTTGCAATACTGATCAGCTTTGTCAACACCTCCCATAAATTAAGTGTAGTTAGCTTATAGTAGTAGTATAATTAGTTTAGATTATGGACAATTTACAGTAACTTTTTCATTCCAGCAATATGTGTATCAATCAGTTGTTAATCAAGTTTGGGTCAGTATTGGTAGATAAAAGAGAAACATTTCATATCATTACGTCAAACTGAAGCATACATTTGTCCGCATTGAAATATCACATGTTGTCTGCATTATAATATTTATTATTTAACTTTTTAATAACTAGAAGCCAAGTTTTTCTATTAGTTCTTGTGGTTCCACAAGCATTAGACTTATTATATCATAAAGAATATTAATTAGTTTTACAGTACTAAATAAAATAATTAGAGTAACTGCGATGGTTTTTATAAAAATAAGATTCTGCCAAATTTATGTCTAAATAGTCATAACTACCAAACATTTACTTACATTTATGTAACCAGTACTTTGTAACTTATCCAAAAAAAAAAAAAAAATTAGGGTTAGATTTATTGTTTTTCAGTATTAATGATTGTGACGGAACTCTCTCATATTTTGTATACAAATAGGGTAAAATGCATTGTAAATATATTTATAATGTGTTACAATGTATATCACTTTTTAATGGAATAAAGTCTGCTTTAAACTCTTTCTGAAAATTAATTTCTGTTCCCATCGCCACAAATAAATAAAAATCAATTATTTATTGCCATTTACGTAACCATTCCATTTAAGTATATCTAAAAAAATAAATAAAAACATAGTTACATTTTTTAAATTTTTTATAAAAATAAGATTTGTATAATTCATATTTTTTCCCCCTAGAAATGTTATCGTCATAGAAATTTTTCAGATTTTGTATATACCATATATAGAGTAAGATGATTCATAAACATATATGTAAAGTGTTTCAGTATATATCATTTATTAAGGATATTAAATTTATTTTAAATTTTATATTAAAATTAACTTCTTCCGTTGCCACAAATAAATAAAATATCAATCATTTATTTACATTTATGTAATGAGTCCTGTGTAACGTATCCAAAATATTAACAAAAATGTAAGGTTTGATTTAAAAATTTTTTTTTTTAACAAAAATAGGATGTTATATAGTTTATATAATTTTTTTCACTAGAAATTGTTATCATAAAACTTTTTCATATTTTGCATACATAAAGGGTAAATTGAGTTGTACGCACATATATATATATATATATATATATATATGTATATACACACACACTCAAACATTTAACAGTTATATACACACATGATGCAACATTTAACAGTTTTTAGTGGAATAAATTCAATTTGAAAAATTTGTAAGAAAATTAATTTTTTTTTCCCATTGCTACAAATAAATAAAATATGAATCTATTATTTCTATTTTTATAACTAGTACTTTGTAATCTATCCAAAATTAAATAAAAATATACGGTTAGATTTTTTTTTTTTTTTTTTTTTACAAAAATATGTTGAGTTATGTTTCCTATTTCATGTATGTATTGCGGAAGATGGGTTTGGGTTGTTAATATATATAATATGTTTCTATATATATCATTTTTTAATGGAATAAACTCAGGTTGAATACTCGTAAGAATATGGTATCTTTTACCGCTGCAATAAGAAGAATATAAATCATTTATTGGCATTTATATAACGAGTAATTCGTATTATATCCAATATATAAATAAAAAAGTAGAATTAGTTTTTATTTTTTTGCAAAAATAAGAAAGATTTATAGTTCATACTTTTTTCCCTTAGAAATAGTGTTTGTCTCAGAACTTTCACTTATTTTGTACTCGTACAGGTTAAGAAGAGTCGTAAAAATCTGTATATGTTGCAATATATGTAATTTTTAAATTAAATAAAGTTTAATGGATTATCATATTTAATGGAAAAATAAGATGATATAGAGTTATATTATTTTTTTATATATGTGAAGCCATCCAGTATTAAGTTGTATGATGCCGGCCTTCGTGGCCGAGTGGTAGCATCTCAGCCTTTCATCCAGAGGTGTCCCGGGTTCGAATCCCAGGGTCAGGCACGCCATAGTGTTGTAAATTAGAGTGTTAGCAAGTGTAAGTTAGACTGTAGTAAGCTACAGTGTTGTGTCTAAGTTGTAAGATAGATCTGAATCAAAGAAAAAGCCAGTTTACTCTAATTTTCTTCAAAACCAAACACAACCTTTACTTGAAGTTTTAATTTTCCACAGAAAATATTAGTTGTGAAATGAATATCTGCTGACTTCAAAAAATTAAATTTGTTTATTGATTTTTTTTTTTTTAAATTTTAAACTATGTTCAAATATATATTCTTTTCCACTTAACAAAAAAAAAATAATAATAAAAAATATTCCTACAAGCTAATAGATCCATCATTATAATAGTTGAATCTCCATACTTTTTATGTTGTACACTTTTTAAAAAAGGTAAATCAAGAAAAATGGTCAAAGAATAAAATTTTTTTTAAAGAAAAAAGTCTTTATACAGACAGCACTACAGCAGACCACAATACAGCGGAACTATTTTGAGTAACATAGTACAACATTATAAGAAAAGGTTCAAGTATGTTGCTTAGCTATTTTTAATAAATTATCTGCTCGTTTAAAAAATTGTCCACTAATTTATTTAAAATTAGATTAAAAGTTTTTTTCTCTGAACTGGTATTATTTTGCGTATAAATTTTTTAATAAAATAAATCTTAAATGCCACACAATATATAGAATTTAGATGAAAAACAAAAGAAAATTAAAAGGTAAATAGATTGTTTTTCAGAATTTTTCTTTTTTGTAGGTTGGCACACTGTTAGACATCACCGACATGAAAAATGGCCTGTTTTGGCATCGATGGATGTATTGGAAGATGTTTTGCTTGTTGACAATGCTGATAATGATAAAGATTTAAATCGTACTAGTGTGTATAGCAATGATGCTGTAGATCAGGTATATTGATTAAATTTTAAAGCTTATATGTATTATTTTTTTTGTGTGTGGTGGGATGAACACTTTCAATATTGAAACATTGTTTTGAGAATTATTTGATATAGTTATCATATTAAATTTTGTTCTCTTATTTTAGCAATTTCTTTATTATATGTTCATATTTTTATCTTAATGTTTAACAGATATATTCTATATGAAAATTAAGCAGATTTGCAAGAACAGAAAACAAAATAAACTGAAAAAAAGTAGAGAATAAATTTCTAATAAAATCAATGACGATAATAAATATTTTAACAAATTCTAGCTGTGGAATATATTAATTTAAAATTTCTGCTCAGTTTTTTTTGTGAGATAAACAAATATTTTCAGAACTTGAAAATTTAATAAATTATTGAAATAAAAAAATCCATTGTTGAAGAGAGATCTCTGTAAAGTGCTAATCAAGAGATCAAAAAGGAAACACATAAATGAAAAAAAGAGTTTTTTTTTTTTTTTTTTTTTAATAGATTGTGAAAGAATTATATCTACAAGTTCTGCTCAGAATAAAACCGAACTTTATTTTTTTAATCTTTATTAGTAATTTTACAGATTATTGGTCCTTGTTCCCTTAAAAGTATTCCTCTCCTCTATTCACAACTTTTCTCAGCAGTATTTTCAGTTCGTAAAGCAGTCCTCGATAGCTTCATCTGAAATGGCCTTTAAGGACTGTGACAAATTTACTTTAATGTCATCAATACTCTGAAAACGGCATCCTTTATCACTGATTTTAATTTCAAATATAAGAAAAAGTCACAAGGAGCCAGTTCTAGCGAGTAGGAAAGCTGAGAGAGGACAGTCATCTGATTTTTAACATGAAACTGAAAAATTGACAAAGCTGAGTGTATGGAGGTGCTTTGTTGTGGTGGAGGAACCATGAGTTACCTCACCATAAATTTGGTCTCTTTCTGTGGATTTTTTCATACAACCATTGTAAATGTCTTGATAGTACAGATAATACACATAGTTCACTGTTTCACCCTGAGGCAAGAATTCAAAATTCACAATTCCATTAAAATCCATAACTCACAAGATGAGGTATGTCATACCGCTGGAAGGAATATTTTGAAAAGGTGTCCTTCACGCATTCAATGCCCCCACCACCTGAGTACCTTTTGCACATGTTCTCTTCTTTCAGTTGTCATTATTAGTTGTGACCTTCAGTGCTAGTTAAAGTAATGTTGTTGTCCTGCGATCTCTTGTACCAATCATCGTGTTGTACGCTTCTGTATTCTAATGTTTGTCGATTCTGTGTACTGCACCTCATAGTGAGTGTCCCTTTTTTGTACAGTCTTATTTTAAAATTACTTTAAAAAAAAAAGGAAACATCCCTTCTTTTTCTCTTTCTCTCCCACTATTGTGTTTGAAGAAAAGATTGTATAATTTTCTATAAAATTATGATTTAAATCATAAATGGTAATATCAGTTTAGAAAAGATTTGAGTATGATCTCCGTCTCCTTTCTTAAAAATATTTTAGATGGCATAGAAATTATAATATTATAGGTTTACTAAGACCCAAAGTTCTTTGACTTGATGAAATGCAAACCATTATCAAACAACTGTTTGAAGTTAGAAGGCAAAGTAATGACTGGTTAAGATAATATCTATTAACAGTGTATAAAAAAATTTTGAAGTTAATTCTAAAAATCGAATAATTAACTGTTTTTTTTTAGCCACTGCTGTGGCTAATTTGTAGTTGAGGAGTTCGGTTTTTTCTGTATTTTTAAGAATGAAAGATCTTATTAAATCTGTTATATAGTACTTTACGCCGTTTACTCTATCATTCCTAAAGGGATTATTGTCCTCTCATCTTTTAACATTGCAAGTTTGTATATGAATAATTTTCCTTTGTTGAGCTTTCAAAAATGAGGAAGCGTACATTTTTATTCTTGAATTAGTGAGGTCTTAATGGGACCTATTATGTAACCATTTAAATTAATGTGTGTCAGAACCGACATTAAATCTCACTGTGTATATGCACTTATGTGTTTACTTTTGCTTGTATGCTCAGTTTTTTTTTTTTTTTAAAAGTGCTTTGTTATGATGATTCATTGTATATAAATATAGTTTTGAAAATTTATCTTGGCTTTACTTTAGATTGGGAAAAGTGGAATCTTTTACCTTCCAAAGGATCCATCTACTACTACCGGCAGCACAAGTGATAATGATGAATTCATGTTGAATTTACCAGGTAATTTGATTAAAAATTACTTCATAACTTAAAATTTTCTTCATAATGATACTTCTTTCTTTTTTTTCTGTTTAGCCTCCGGAACTACCGTAAGGTATTACTTCAGAGGATGAATGACAATGATATGAATGAATGTGAATGAAGTTGATTTGTGATGTCGCGTTATCCACTAGACCAGCCCAATGGGCTCTTCATAATGATCCGTCCATCATCAAATTTACTAATTTGTTGTATTAATGTGTAATTCACCAATTTAGTCATCTCAAGAGATGACCACCACAAATCTCTGTCCTATCACAGATATCTTAAGACATCTTCATTTCAGATTTTATCAACCCAGGAAATTTTCTTGTAAAACCACATTTCAAAGTTGTTTTACTTTCCCCTTCTACCCTTATTTCACTATAGTAAAATTGCTACCTTATAAACTAATATTTTCAGTAATTTCTTTTTAATTCTTAGTTCTGTATATGGTTGGTACTGGAGATCTTTTTTCTGCACAAAAGATGTTCTTGCTTGTTCCAATCTGTTTTTGATGAGTGTATTATTTTATAAATCATTACTTTATTACCTAAATAAAAAAAAGAAAATAAAAAAAAAGTTATAATTTCTGGTATGTTGTTTTCACCAGTTTTAAATATTTAATTCTTTATTTTCCTCATTTCTGTTACATTTCATTTTTTTTTTTGTACTCTTATTTTTTTTCAAGACTGGATTTGTTTCTCAATTATAAGTACATATCATTCAGTATTTCTTCTAATTCTTATTTTGATTTGTGCCAAAAGTACAATTTCATTGTCAAATTTATACATTTCTTTCTTTCAGTGGTTATTCCAGTTTGAACGCTGTTAATTCTTATTTTACACAATTATTCCTATTAACAAACTGAAAAGAAACAGGATCAGACTATATCCTTTACTCATTACTTTCTAAATCTATTACTTAATAAACACTATGTCTACTGAATTTATTTCTTATTTAATGTACAATGAAAAGAATGTGACTGAGTATAGGTAGCAAATGCAAGTGTGTACAGATTGAAGGCCGTTATGCTTTGATAACAAAAACAGTCTGTAGCACTAGAAATAGAAAAGAAAGAAAATACAGTGAAAATCAGTAATTATACCCTAGCTATATGGAGCAGTTCTATAAAAACAGATATTTTGGTATAATTCATATAAAATTATTCTGGTTTAATGACCCAAAATGCTGCTTATAAGGCTCTTTATATTTTTAAGTTTCTTTATTTTATTCGTAAAATAACACAATTTATTAATGATTTATGTCATTAAACATAGTTTAAATGCTATAGGGATAGAGGTAACTTCTTAACCACTAGAATAAAAATTTTGTGCATACTGGTCTGTGCAGTACATAATACCTTCAAGTTCAATGGAAATAATGACAAAAAAAATCAAAAAGATTACTCAAAAACTGGACATAGTTGAAGGTTAATCTGAATTGATGTGCGTATATTTATGCAAGGTGTAAAAAAATTCATTGATGGTCTTCAGAAGTATTTTATACCAAAAGGTAGTGAAGGAAACTCGCTAGCAGAACTGCAGGTCTTTGTCAAGTTTGCAGAAGTGATAGAGAGATGGTATAGGAAAATATAAGAGTTTTTCAAGAAGTTTAATAAAATAAGAGATTAAAGAACATATTTTTGTATTTTACTAACTATAAAAGGAAGTCATCGACTGTGTCAACAAGCTAGGATGTGCTGTGCGATTTTTGTTGCATTTAAAATGAATGATCTTTGTGATCAATTAATTAATGTGAAATTTAGTGTTAAAGTGGAAAAATCCTGTACAAAAATTTTTGAAATGTTATTAATATCTTTCATATGGGGATGAAGTTTTAAATTAAGACTCAAACATAAGTAGTCGGAAACCTTTCAAAGATATCTGAATTTCAGCTAATGGCGATCTACATTCAAGCTTCTGTCAACATCCAAGTTGATGAAATTGTTGCAAAAGTATGTTTTGTAAAGTATGTAACTTGTTGCACATGTTATTTATTCATTCAAGAATGTCAAAAACTGTGCCATAAAATTATTACATTAAATCTAGACATGAATCTAGACATGTTCACCCAAATTTGTGCCTCATCTTTTGTTGACGGATGAGTTAAACAGAGTTGATGCAACTCAACATTGAGCTAATGAGGTTTAAAATTAAAAAAAATAATAATCATTACTACTGATGAAACAATGGTATGTGAATATGATGCTGAAACAAAACTCAATCATCACAATGGCTATCAAAAGAATCTCAGTGACCAAAAAAAAAAGCAAGAAGTACAATCATATTTTAAAGTTCTGCTGATAGTTTTTTTGATTGTGAGAGCATTTTTTGCCATGAATTTCTTCCTGAAGTCAAAACAATATATAAGGAATATTATCTTAAAGTAATGTAAAGTTAAATGAGGATCTCTGAAAAAGAAACCCTGAAGCTTTGAAAGTTACACCAGTTGATGTTCCATGCTAATATTGCACCTACACATAAATTGCTGTAATAAGTTTTTGGCAAAACAAAAGAGAAAAGTCATATTTTTGTTTGCTGATCTAGACTTTTATTCCTTAAATTAAAAGTGAAATTGAAAGATCAAATTTTCCTTCGTCTAACTCTATAAAGGAAAATTTACTAACAGAACTGCTTTGTTTTAATTGAAGAGTTCCAGAAATGTTTTACAGTGGAAGAAATATTGGGAACAGTGTATTTGAAGTGTAGAGGACAACCTTTAAGGCAAAAAGGCTGAATTGCTACTAAACATAAATGGAGAATATTTTATTTAAAAGTTTAGGAATTTTATAGACAAACCTTGTGTAAATATCTATTAAAAAGTGAGAGTTAATTCAAGTTAATCTTTATTTGGATTAATAAACGATGTCATGTTATACTGAATATCAAAATTAGTTGGTGAAATTGTACTATAATTAATTAATAAATCATTTGTTAATTATTAATTTACTATTTATTAGAATAAATAAACAGCCCTTATGGGCTGTTTATTTATGACCTGATGACCTGATAGTTCTACAATGTTAGAAATATATAAGGGAGTAGCACCTTGAAAATTAATCTTTTAATTTCTTCAGACATATCATGTATTTAAAGATATGCATATACAAATAATTAGAAAGATTTTTATTTTAATATAAATTCATTCAGTTTAATGTAATTTTAAAAGTCACAATATTTATTAAAAAAAAAAAATTGTATAAAGGATTAATGCAGTTGCACATTTAATCATGAATTTGAAGACACAATTTTGGAGATATTTTCTCATTTTTCATCCTCTTTGTATAAGAGAAAATTTATTAAAAAATTGGAAAAAAGAAATACATACATGTATTTATAAAGTGTATTAGAAGAATAAAAAAAAAAAATGAATTAAAACGATATGTAGATATATTGGGAGTATATAAAGAATAACATGATGTATTTGTCTCCTTTTATTCTAACTTTCAAAACAGTAACAGGATTGTTTTATTTCTGATTTACATTATTTTATATAATTTCTTTTTTTTTTGTAAGATAAGTGATGAATTTTTCATGTCTTGTTATTAGGTTCATCGGGAATGATGCCAACAATTACTGGTAAATCGGCAACTTTACCGCATTACATAGGTAGTGGTAGCGGAATGGGTAGTTCGATGAGGTATCACCACAATCGAAGTGTTAGCGAAAGTAAAGCTGATACGGCATTGACTATAAATGATATTAATTTAACACCTCAACAATCACAATATTATTATGACGCATCAAGCGCTATTGATATAAATGACATCAGGTAAATGAATCATTTTAATATGGTAATTTTATTCTATTTTGGCGAAATAGGTACTCACAATTAATATAACCAATTGTTAGTTTTTAAATATTTTTTTTTTTTTTAAATTATGACTAAAAGATAGCTGTAAAGTACTTAAACTCTTTTTTTTTATACTTTTCTTTGCTTTCTTCACATTTTAATAAGCTAGTTAAATCTGGGTTTTCAATCATATTTGTATGCGAGTGATATAGGTACCATCCTGTTCGTTTACTACTGCTCTTGTTTTGTGCATGTATTTCTGTATTTAACACAGTATTGTCTAACCTATCTGATTTATTGGAAGTGATTTAAATGTTGCTTTAACTACTGGAATGTTATCCATTTGTTATATCTTTTATTTCCCATGATATTACATCTTGAGATGTTACAGTTTATAGAATCTCACGATGTAAAAAGGTGCAATTTCTTATGCTCGGCAAAATCCTTTTTTTCCCTTTAGAATTCAAGATATGTATATTTATTTATAATCGGCCGAGAGTTTATGATTTCATTAAAAACATTTATTTGTGTATATTTCCTTTAGGGCAGTAGGAGATGTAACTCGAAAAAGTCGATCAGATAGTTGTACAACTGGCAGTAGTAGCGGTGGTATTTCAAATATAAGTGGTCTTAGTTTAAATGATTCGTCAAGCATATCTGCTAATAAACATCATAATTCAGTTATCAGGTCAGTTACATTTATTTGTGACTTTTTTATTTGTAATACCTAATTTTTATAAAGAACTAAAAAATCCTTATTGAAAATTAGATTAAAAGCAAAGTTTCGTTATAAATATTAATTATTGGACGATAAACAGTTTGAATTTAAAAATAACTTAAATTTTTATTTTCAATATTATACAGAGTGTATCAAAACTGCATGGCAATCTCTCGGAAACGGATTCTATATCTAAAAATAAGAAAAAAGTCTCCAATAAACATATGCCTGAAAACATTTTAGAAAAACTAGAAAATTGCGTAGAAAAGTGCAATTTTTGTCTTCGATTTTTTTGCGGTTTTTACCATTTTTCTCAAAAGCCGCAAAGAATACAGGGTTGGGACTAATTTTATTGAATTTTTCAG
>JAAAKQ030041499.1:0-35896 GCA_010016005.3 Zanna intricata
TGATGTACTTGTAAGTTTCCTATTTGATTACAATAAAATTTTATAACTATATTGCGGATAATAATTGACTTACCCTCATATATACATATATATATATATATATAAATATATATATAAATGTTTAGAATTTAATAACTTCAGATATAACTAAAAGATCATCTATATATCTGACACATAACAAAATCTAATTACATGATTAATTTTATTTTCAAAATCTTAAAGGTTTATTTCTGATACATCAGATAAAGGAAACCCCATGGGCATATAATAAATACCATTAAATTCAAAATAATTCTGTTTGCATAAATTTCTAACTATTACTATAGTATTATTTATAAATGTTTGGTCTTAACATGTTCTTATTAATTTGTTTTTATTGAGATTATGTAATCAATGGATAAACTAGGATACATATTAGTTATATAAAAACTTATTTTCATTTTATTATTAATTTTTAATCTATTTAGTTTATCAATTAATTCATATCCATTTTTAATGTTATATTTGTATTCTAAATTAATCTTTGATCTAACTTTTATCAATAATTTTATTGATAATATAACTAGGAGCAGTTTTGAAATTGACTTTAAGTCTCATAAGTAAACCTTCTTTATATAACTTTGGAAGACATATAAGTTTTTTGTTCCGTGGTCTTAACCATGTTAGTTTGAAGCAATATCTGTTTAACTTTCATCTAGCAACTAATGAGCTGTGTGTCTGTGGGGAGGTCAAGTTGAGCAAACACATGATGTCTGACTGCCCTGCTCTGGGGGAGGGGCAGAGATCAGGCCAGCCTGAACTTCGAGGTTAGGGGAATATTGACCATTCACAAACAAGGAGTCAATGTGGCGAGAGCCATATTATCAGTGTGTGTGAGAGTTCCTTAATGCAGTTGCTTTGTTCAATTGGCATCAGTTGTTTTCGAAGGGAATTGGCATCAGCGCGGTAACTTCCTACCGCGCTGCTGTAGGAAGTTACTCTCAAGATTTGGCAGGCCATTATTCAATTATAGCTCCAAACACTGTAAATCGTGGACAGGCCCTTGCTGTCATTTAGCGACCTAGATGTGGCAGCGAATTGCTGTCTTTTGACGATATATTTTATTATTAACTAGTCATATATTTTAGTATAGATGAGGTTCACGAACCCAATTTAGTTGTAATACTCATATATGACAAGTGAACGGTAGGATACAAAAGCGAGTGGTGTTTTTCACCATGCTTATTCTATTCATGCAATTAGGTTAGCTCTAGTGAGCTAGATAGGATATTGGAAACTTAACTGTTTGAGACTCAGTAGCCCTTCATGGCAGAGTCTTCGATTTTATGCTTATGGGCAACCTAATGGGGTCATGGCAGAAAAAATGCCAGTAAAACAATATCTTAGTCATGGTCTTCCTGTTTTTTAAAGAAAGCAATCTGTCTAGCCTAGTAGCAACCCTAACATTTCATGAAAAAGTAGTGTTTCAGAATACCACTGAAATTAATTTTAGTGTTGTTTAAACAGATCTTCCATTGAACTTGGAAGATCTTGGAGTATCTGTATCTTGAGAAAGTATTTTTTCTATTACTTCCAAGAGTATATTTGATAGGCCAGAACAATATCATTAGCATTAACAAACTTCCCTGAAAGCATTAGTGATAAGTTATATCAATATACAAATTAAAAAGCAATGGAGAGAGAACTGAGCCTGGGCCTGTTATATAAATAGTGTAACTGCCACAATTACCAAAAAAAAAGACAAATAACAGTCTATATCTCAACATATTAATTAATATGAACATTTTTAAGTATGGGATGGTACTCTTTAGCTTGATCAAAAGGCTCTTCCTATAGACACAACATATGAATAAGAAAGGTCAGTGATGGTTATTTTTTCTTACATGAAATCCAACTTCAATGTATGTTGTGGCCCAAACTTGGTCAACACAACTTCATTCACCTGAAATTCAATTTGTTTCAGAAATGGAACGCAGTAAATCTCAGGAGTCATGCTGGAGTATGATTGGGATCCTCAATTTGTTTTTAAAAACACAAACAGGTTATTTTTGAAGATCTCACCCAGTTTAAGTAAAGTCATACTAATAGAAAAACAACCAATTTTAACGATTTCCAACTGAACTTTTGACAAATCAAGACAAAGCATACATTTTTTAAGATTCTAAAAATAAAACTGTTAATTCACCTTCCAGAAATAAGCATATAATTGTCAATATTTAAACTATGCAAATAGAATTCTACAATTACTTTTTATACAATTTTTTTTTAGCATAATTCTAATCACTTTTTTCATATAAGCTAATTTTTTAATGTTGACAAGAGAAGACTGTCTGAAATAAGTGCTCCATAAATTATATGGCACTGGGATAATTTAAAATATAATATAAGCAGTACTTTACAGGATTAATCATGATCACACATAACAATCTCAATTAAAAAAAAAAAGAATCAGGTAGATAGACATGATATGACTGATACATAGATATTTCACAAGAGACTTCCAGGTTAGAATGGAATCAAGATAAAAATACAGATGTCTAGTCTCACTCTGTCATTTGCAGGAGTCTCAATTCAAACATTATGGGTACTTTTCCAGAAGAAGTCTGTCACAGAATTTTGTTTTTATTATTATTATAGAGATAGTTTATTTTTACTAGTTAAGCGATATGACTAAGTGATATTCAGTCAGAATGAAGGAGCTGTTAACTGATACATACGTTTATCTCTCATTATCTTATATAAGCATGTCCTTTTTACGCATTCAGATTTCACAGTAGTTGTTCAGTTACAGAGTCAGAATGAGGAAATTGTTTAGTAGCAACTTCATTTCTTGTGATCATTGTATTTGTCTCCATAAGTTACGTGTTGCATAATGGACACATTATTTGGGTACCATAAATTAGTAAAGTGGAAAGAAAATGCTGCACAATTTTTATAGTGCATGGAAATATGACCCCTTTGATTGCTTTCATGAAATGACTGTTTATCTGATTCAAGAGACTGTCAGTGAGGGGGGAGGGAATGTCATCGAAGGGGGTGTTGCAAAGATGTACAGCTGAAGAAAAACACATGGCTTGAACAGGTAAATAAGATTATTCAACTGTATTGTTTTTCACATATTGTTTGAGTTACAAAATGACAGTTATTACTTTTTGAGACCAAGTTGAACATTTCACATACAACAGTGGTGGACAGGAATAAATTTTTATGAGAGTACGAAGCAAAATTTCTTAGGAATCCAACTGAAATTGGTGGTCCTAATATGAATGCTAAAATTGATGAATCACTTTTAAAAAAAGGAAATATAACCATAGGTGACAACAATTCAGTCAATGAGTTTTCAGTAGCATATATCACAAAACAAATGAATGCTTTCTGTATGCCATTCCTGATAGAAGCGAAACTACTCTACTACCCATAATTGTTGAAAACATTAGGCCAGGAACAATTATCCACTCTGATCAATGGGCTGTGTAAAATAACATAAGAAATGCAAACTGCAACTAGGTGAGCCTAGTTGCATAACATCACTGATCCAATTACTGGTTCTCACACAACGTATGGCAGAAAAGAAGGAATCATCATCACTTTAGAACTCATCAAGGCATGCTAGACAGTTACATGTGCAAGTTGATATGGAAACATTGTCTTATATGTCAAACTGTCTAATATGACAGTTTATTTTAATAATTAAATTTCTTTATATTTTGATCAACTTTATATTGCAATTAGAATTATTTTTAAAAAATTGCATATGCCTACAAGTTATTTTCCTTTGTAATAAAGAAATCTACACCCAGTAGAAGACATCTGAAAAATCTACGGGGGACATCTTTTCCAGAAAACTGTATAAAGTTTATAAGAAACCTACATACACTTTTGCAACTGTTAAACCAATATTTTACCTTTGTAAATTCATGGACTTAATATTCATGTAATTCATGTATCTCAATACAATTCTTCAATGCTTGAACACATGAAAGTTTATTCAGTAACATGATGGTTAAACAAATCCAGTTGCAACACTGTTTTTAACACTAGAGTTTCATCCACAGACATCTTACCTTCTGCTTGTAAGATGTGACTGGGAGACTTTCAATGAATTACAATTGATACTACAACAGAACTTCAATAAAAGGCTGAAATAAATTACATCAAATGCCATGCTAAGGTCACATTCTATTATCTACATAGTTTCGAAAGCACCAATAGCTGATTTTACAGTATAATCTAATACCTTTGAGTATAAACCAAATCAGGTTTGGATTTTGTCAAGAAAAATGACTAATAACCTACTGGTATGTCACACCTTGGATCATACTGAACAAAGCAAGAACCAGGCTTACAAACCAACAGATGCTTCTATCAGTTGGAAGACCCTTCTCTAATAAATTGAAACTTGTGTAAATTTCAAAGCATTAGGGTAAAGCCCAGAGGTGAAGCACTGATCTCTGAAAATAGTAAATTGTTTGTTACATTGTTTTTTTTTTTTTTTTAATTATGAGGAAAAATTTTATTTTGGGCGATTTTAAACATAAGAAATTTATGACTCCCTTTTAAGTACATTATTCAGTTAATCCTACACATCTGTGTTGCTTCTTAACATGTTCTGCAATCAATAAAAAGTTATAAAATTGTTTGGATAAAAACACTACATTAATTTAAATTGAGCTTGCCATAACTTTTAATTATTTCTTTGCTGCAATATTACAATGGTTATAAACAGATGAAACATGTGATTTGTGTTTTCTTTTTGTTAATTCACATCCCGTCTATGTAACACGTACAGATAAACCTCTCTTACCTGAACCGTGAAAAAATTAATTAAAAAAAATAGGTTTTTTTCATATGAATGTGTTAATAATTTTCGAAAATTTAACTAATAAATTATTTACTAACACGTCAAAACTAACAATATTTTCGAATCTCCAAGTAAACAAAAAACGAACTCAAATAAATAGTTTTTATGATTATGAACAAATTTCTTTTCTTTTTTTTTTTGAAAATGAAAAAGTATACTTACTAATGTTATCACTTTTTTACGTTTTAAAATATAAATCTAAAACATTAAAAGTATTTTAAAATAAAACCAGAAAATAAAATTTGCAACCACACACAATCACAAAACATAGAAATATAAAAACAACTAACCACGAAAATCCGGTAACACAGGCAACCGCCAAGATATCAGGTTGCTAAACATAATTTTCATTAACGTAATTTACCTTTCTGCCGACTTACATGATCGTTGAGTTGAGATTACGTGATTGAATTTTACCAAAAAAATTACAGAAATAATAAAATAATTACAAAAAATAAATAAGAATTACTTCAAAAATAATAGTACTTACAGCAACGAATTACAAATAAAATTAAAGAATAACTCATAGTTTTTCTCTACACGTGTTCAATTTGATCGAGCACTTTTGTCACGTGACACACATCCAATCAATAAGAAAGTTCATCCCATACTTCAACCAGCACTTCTGGAGTAACAAAAGCGAGAGGTACTTCATTCCTGTAGATTGCTTCTAATCGAGTAGTTAAGTAGATTCTGGAGCCGTAAAAACAAGATCCTTTATTAAACGCTGAAGGAAAAAATCACATGGGATCAGATCGGGTGAGCTTGGAGACAACCGCAAATAACCTTGGTTATCGATTCTATGCCAATCAGTCCAGCGGTTGGAGTAAAAGTCAGTTGAAATGTACAGAGTTATGTCAGTGAGGAAATGCACCTTCTTGTTGCCAATTAAAATTATCTAATTCATCTTGCGAGTTGACGAAAGGCCATTGCACGCAGCATTTCCAAATAAGCAACACTTGTTTTCAACTAAAGAAGTGACGGCTCGTAAACTTGCCGTCCGGATACAGAGCAAAACACATTTAATTTTGTCGGGGTCCCTTTCGCATTGTAAGAGTTCATAGGGATTTTCTGACGTCCAAATACGAACATAATTATGTTAACTTTTTTACCAAGATGAAATAATGACTCATCACTAAACACAATACGATCAAGAAAGTCATCATCATCATCATGTTGCACCATTTCGAGTGCAAAATCCACACGTACAGCGTAGTAGGTAAGCTTTAAAGCCTGTAACAGCTATAAACATTATAGAGGCATACGCAAGCGTTTCCTTAAAGATTATATTCTGTCATCAGGACTGGGATTGCTTGTTTGTGGTTGGCCTTCCTACAAATTTTTTTAGGAATTCGCTAGAAATATTCCCTGACACTATCAACGTATACTTCAGACACCCTCGCTCATCTCTTTACACAATAATCCGCTCGTTTCAAACTGTTTATAACATCGACGAATTTTATTGTCATTTGGAGGATCACAGTTTTGGGTTCCACAGTACGCGTATAGAACTAGATCTAAATATTTACATTTGGCAAATTCCAAAATAAAAAAGGCTTCGTGTTCGGGAGTCGCGATCTTTATTACCTCTTTGATTGTAGGGTTAAATAGACACTATCCAAGAAATATAATAAATTAAAACCAATTTTTGTACACCTGTATTTCGTTAGTGTAATTTAAGAAATCATCAACAAGATAATTTTGTTTTTTTAGAAAGTAAATCATATACGATTTACTTTCCTATGAATAGGTTTTGAAACACTGATACAGCATCAATTAATGAGTTGAAGATATGTTTCTACTTTCGTGTATGAAATAAAGTAAGTACAAACACAAAAGATTTCAATAAAATATCCATTTTGACTAATTTTGGCATGACATGTATATACATATCTCAACAACGATTAGCCGTACAATGTTGAAATTTTGGATTTGAGACTACTGTAACATCTAGTTGTGCACCTCCTCTTTTGATTGCAATCGATGTAAACAAAAGTGTCCAAAAAAGCCCAAATTCAAAAAAATTTGGATTTTGGACTTTTTCTTAAGTGCAGTAATAAGCCCTCATTAAGAGGTTTTTCTTAAGATATATCATACGTGATACTTATTTTTATTGGTTTCAGAGTTATACTCAAATAAAATTTTAATTAATGAAATATTTTGATTTTAAGGAAAGGCACATTGGTTTGAATCGGATTTCATCTCCTATTTTTTTTAACTTTTTTAATTTAATATACTACTTTATTTATAATAATCTCTGAAAATAAAAAAAAAAACTTATAAACAATAATTCAATAAAAATATATCAGAGGTTATTAATGAAATAAATGTTATGAATTTTTCATTTAAAAAAATGGTTATATGAAATTTAATAGGTGTACAAGCCTGATTGTGTCCATATCAGGTTTTTTGTTTTTATTTCTCAGACCCTTCTGTGTTAAAGGTGCATTCAAGGCAGTCATTTTTGTTATGACAGGAACTGTGGCAAGTAGGCCTTACTTGTCATCTTACATTTGACCCTAAACTACTTACAAATACAGATGGTAAGCTGAGGAGTAGATAGCATAAACAAAAAAAATGGGTCAAAGCTATGGATAAGAAATTCTAATACCTAACAAAAACATAATCATTGACATAAATATAACTTATAGTTGGACACAATAGTAACTTATACAATGATGCAACATGCCTCAAGATAGAGGTTGGGTAATAGAACACTTTTTTTGAGTTCTATATCCTCAGAGCTTTGCTTCTACGTAGAAACATATGCAAACATTCCACACATACTCTTCTAGAATACTAATACTCATCATCTTCTCTGGATTCTATATGTAACTTTCTTTTCTTCCAAAATCAAGTACATATGCTGAAAATCTTAAACTCTAAGCACATATGCATAAGCAGTTGTGTGTAACACCATAGGCACCCTAAGTGCCCTGAGGATAGCAAGTTCTGTGTGTAACACTTAAGTCACATAACCTTAAATTCTAAGCATGGTTTTTTCTCTCTCCTTCATGAAAACCAATATATTTTCCCCGGAAATGAATTTTTATTATTAATAAATTATGAATATTTTTGAGATAGAGAATAAGGGTGAAAGGAAACAGGAAACAATTCAGTGACGCAATAGGTGTTTTTTTTTTATTTTACAAGCCATTTTTGTAACGTATTTTATACAGTGTAAATGTTAACTGCTAAATGGATACTGAAGAATACGTCATTTATATTGTTTTAGCATTGGTAGTTCATAAAGGCAATCTTGTACTATTACCATAACTTACAGGACCATCATTCTTTTCACCCCACTATTAGGTTTGGTCACATATCCCAATCATATTCTTATGTTAAATAACTAAAAAACAGAGATTTTGGGAATTCAACGAAGGCTTACCCAAGACAACAATGACCTACACTTTAACTTGTCTAATATTGAAGTTAGGTTCTATTAAGTCCATATTAAAAAATTCAAAATCCCTTAAAATTAGATTTTTAATATTTCAGTCTCATTATACAATTTCTAAACAATATGAATACAATTACAGATTTTTTCTAAATACAATTCTATACAAAATACATTAGTACTAATAACAAATATTTAGTATGAGTATGTTGGATGAAGGTTTAATGTATTACCTAAGAAACTTTTCTTTGTTACGGAAACAAAATGAATCTATTAAAACAATTACGTAGTAAGTTCATCACTATTGTAAGTCATATAGTAGAAAATTAATCATCAATATGAATAATGAAATGAAAAGTTACATAATTTATTAAACTTTTTTATCAGCTTTATTTTGAAATCTAATTTTAATATACATAAAATGATTTTACAATTTAAAAACAAAGCCCCTTAAATTAAAAAAAAAATAATCACATAATCACATAAAGTGATTATTTCTGCTATTTGTATAAGATATGTTTCTGCTTATAAACACTCATTTTCAGTTACTTTTATTTCATACTGAGATTAGAGATTAATAGAAATATGTAAAATCCTTTAATACTTGAGTAAAACCCTACTCACAAAATTCTGAAACTATTATATAGTGATATATAACAAAAAAAACGTTAATTAAGCAACAAAGATCAAGCTTACTGAACTACCATTCCCAACACCATAATGACAATCTAATATAATAAGACTAATACAAGCTTTTAACTTATATGATAATTAAAAATTCAGGTTATATTTCTCTAGAACCAAAGGTGATGTAGATTTAAAATTCTCCTGGTCATGTGATACGTATACTGCTTTTACTTTTAACATTCTATGCCCAACAAAAAATAATTCACTGGAAGAGGAAAGTGGGTGCTCCAGGACCCAGTCAGCTAAGAATGACTAAAAAGAAGCCAGGTGTCATCTAATGTGTGGTTACAAAAATAAGTTAAATTGTTTTCTGTGGGCTCAGTTTAATTTTCTGTTAAATACTTTATATAAAAAAATTGAAAAAAAAACAAACACAATTTACATGAAATTAAATGCAGATCTAAAAGAGAAAATTAATTTTAAGTAAACTATAGTATAATGACATACATGTAAGTAATCACATATTTCTTAAACTTCTGATTATAAATATTACTGAAGCAATGAAAAGAACTTGCTTGAAACGCACGACCTCATGCTGCTAGAAGGTTTCAGATTGTGATAAAGTATGTGACAACGGTATGATCTGGCCAGCCAGCAGCCCAGACATAAATCCTCTCTTTATCTATGTAGCCTCTGGAACTACCGTAAGGTATTACTTCAGAGGATGATGTGTATGAATGTGAATGAAGTGTAATCTTGTACAATCTCAGGTCAGTTAGACATAAATCCTATTAAGCACATCTGGGTTTTGCTTCAAAAAAAAAAAAGAGTTCAACAAAGTAATGCAGTGAATGTTCAACAGCTATGTCATATAGCAAAAGTGGAGTGGGAGAAAACTGATCAGGAAGAAATCCAAAACTTGATTCGCAGTATGCTTACATGGATGAAAGCAGAAATCAAGGCAAGAGATGGTTATACTCATTAGTAAATTATTTAATTTAAATAATGTAACAATTAAATATGGAATATTTTTATTCAAAAATGAGTTTTGTTTAAACTGTTTTTTGTTAAATAAAATTTTGTATTTTTAATGCAAATTTATCTTATTTTCTAATTTTATTCTTTACCTAATATGTTTTTTACAACACTAATTTCTGATTAAAAATATTGATACAAATAACTGTAATATAAATGAACTAGACATATAGATGAAAATGAATTCTTATACAATTGCTGAAAAATCTTAATTAATGCATTAATATTGTCCGGAACTGTATTTTTTGTTATAAAGATAAGAAAGATTCCAAACTGCTTCTGTCCTTTGCTTCATTTACAATTTGAGGAAATTTTTGACTACATTCTTTGTGCAAAAGAAGTAATCAGAGATGGCTATTTCTTGACTTTACAAATGAATTATGTAGCATCACAGCCCATGATATAAAAAAATAAATTATTACATTAATTCAAGATGCATACATTATTTGATCATTTAGTCAAAACTAACTACATCAAGGATATGAGAAAATTTCATTTTAATTTATAACGTAAATTTTTAAATGCAGATTATTTTTTGGGATTTCATCAACTGCTTCAGGGATCTTTTTTTTTGTTTAACCTCGGAACCACAATTAAGTATATCTTCAGAGTGATGAAATGAATGAATTTCATTCTTCAGGGATGAATTTGAATCCCAGGAACTTCAGGGATCTATTTGAGTCATTCACTAAATTGATAAGTGGTGAGAACAATACATTGAAGATCAAGTCAAATAAGCTGTACATTAACAAATTTACAATCAGAAGTTAAGAGGAGTTGAACCAAAAATAACTCCCATGCAATTTTTAGCTCAAACTTAAAACCCTGTAATCCAAGATGGTATGGAAGTATATGGATCTCCAAAATAAAAATAATACTTTAAATAATTATGAGCAATGATTTTCAAGATATGAGCTTTCATTAATTTTACATCATAATTAAAATAAAATGTTACTACTGAAGAGGTTAACCTAAAACCAGAAACACTGTCTGTCAGTCGGTTATGTGTTAAATATATTTATTATAAACAAATGATATTTATTTTTTTGCATCATCCATCTCAAAATTCCTTCATTGAAATATGGCTAATTCTTGCTCATATCCGTTATTATGTTCTAATTTTTTGTTTAACATTTATTATGATATAAACTATTAGTCATCATCTCAGCCATCTACCAGTTGCTTCTTTCTGTTGAGGTGTTTTTTTTGCCTGCCTCTCAGGCAGTTGTTTCATTATGTGTGTATGTATTACCCAATTTACTGATGGGTATTTCAGTAAGCGCGTGATAACTTTAAATTTAAGTGTGTGTTTTTTATTTTATCTTATATACTGTTATAATTTTTTTGCATAAATATGGCTTGCTGTAATAAATATGCAGTTTCTGAAAGAACAAAACATCATGAGTTATATCATTATACAAAATATCTTATATTCCAAAAGAAGACTGTAGATAATCTGAATCTGAGCTTTCATCAGAAAACCTGAACATTAATCAGATGATAAAACCAAAGGCAATAATCACATGAACAATTATTCTCAGATAAATGTAGTTGACAATGAAGGAGCTAAAGACATTTTTTCAAATCAAGAAATTAAAAATTTAGAAAATAAAAGTGTTATATGTGGAATTCCATTGGACTTAAACAAAAAGAAAAAACTCCCGAAAACAATGTAATAAAAATAATGATTTCCAGGACAGAAGATCGAGCGATTCAATTAAGAAATAATCCTACACCTAAAGAGGTATGGTTTTTACAGATGACATTTTTTATCAATGATTATTTTAGAAATATTATATAACACTAATAAAACAAAAACATAACATACAAGTGAAAAATTACAAAAAATCAAAATTATAAAGCAACTGACATTATAAAAACAGAAGCACATATACGTCTTCTTATTTACTCTACTATATTCAAATTGGGAAGAGAATCACTGTATTCACTTTTTTTTACAGACAGTACCGGCCACCTATATTTTGAGCTGTAATGTTTATCAAAAGATGCTATACTTTACTGCTAGCTATGAAATTTGATGAATCGTCCAGAATGAAAAAAGGAAGATCCAGCAGCAGCAATTTCACACATTTTTTACAAATTTATTTCAAATTGTCAAGGTGATTCTCTCATTGGCGTTCATGCTTGTGTGAATGAAACTTTGATACTCTTTAGAGGACAGTGCTGCTTCCATGTATATATGCTCAAAAAGCTGCAAAAAAGTGATGGTAAAAGTTTATCAAAAGAAGAAAAACTTCAAATACCAACACAGACTGTTATCCATCTCGCTAAACCATTATTATTGGAACAAATAGAGACATTACTTGTGATAACTGGTTATGTCTTTTGAACTAATAAATGAATTGAAGAAAAAAATTAACATGTATTGGTATAATAAAAACAAAAATGAAATTCCACCAGAATTTCTTCCAGAGAAAAAAATAGTAGTTTTCTAGCAATTATGGATTTTCAAATGATGGTCTAATTCTGCTTTCTTTTGTACCAAAAAAAATCGGAAGCAGTAATTTTACTGAAATTGACACCCACTTGAAATCCTTTGACAGACCAGCAAGCCAGAAATGATTTCATACTATAATTCAACCAAATCAGGCGTTCATACACTTGACCTGAAGTGTTAAAATTATTCAACAAATTGTTGCACCAGAAGATAGTTAGCCATATTCAATCACATTATATTGCTGAGCTACGTAAACATCAGAATTTTCTATACTTCTTATTAATACACCAAAAATAAAGCGATTTGATTTTATGAAAAATTACTCATAAGTTTGACAAAATACATATGGAAAGACGACTACTCATTTAAAATTGTCGGATAATCTGAAAAATATAATTTCTAATTCACTGGGGCAAACAGAAGTTGAAAAAGAAACTATAAAAAAATACAAGATCTGACAAATTTGATAAAAGGAAAGCCTATTGTTACTGTTCATACACTAAAAAGTGAATGACTGCTTATAAGTGTGTGTTTTTTTTTGTGAAGTTCATAACTGTTATGAGTGTTCAAAAACATTGTACAGCAAGTATGCAAATAAAATTTAATATTTTAAAAGGCTAAAATTACATTTTCAGTCTAGTTGAGATGTATATGGTATTGCTATATTTTGCAATATATCAAAATTTTCATAAGATTAATTCGTTTCAGAGTTTCCTAATTCTAAATTTTTTTATATTATTTTATTCAGTTCATTTGTAAAAACACTTTAATACTTACTACATACTTGACAATAATTCACAATTGAATATCATTGGTTAATTATTATTTTGTTTATTTATTGTTTTACATTTTCATCAACAAAATTACATTTATATTTGATTTTTACTTTTTTTTTAACATTTAAAAAATTGAAAAAAACTAATTTAGTTGGGGAAAAAACATCAAGAAATCAACCAAAGAGGAACAAAATGTGAGTACCCACCTTGTAGAAGATTATTTCAGTTAACATAGTACCGACTGACGTCTCCGGTTGAAGGTTAACATATTAATTTTTCAAAAGATTTAAGAGTTAAAACCTTAGTTCAATTACATATGTCTGTAGGTAACTGAGCTTAAAATTGTTATTATCTGGTATGTTTATAAATATTCATACTAAATTATTTAGATTTATACTATCTTTGATAGTTTTGAATTAATAAAATGTTGTAATAGTTTAACTTAAGTAGGGAAAGTGAATGTAAAAAGTATTACATAACACGTACACAGACCAGATACTTGTAAAATAAAAAACTTAAATTATTTAATAAAAAGACTATTAGAGAATTCATAATTTACCGATTATATTCTCACTTAACTTTAAGGAAATTATTTCTGTAAATAAAATTTCTCTAATACTGTTCAAACATCAAGCAATAAAATAAACAACCATTTCTTAATAAGAAAATTAAGTAATATAACAAACAGTATCATACATTAATTAAATATCACAATTAAAAAATAATAATTACATTTTATGTTCAGTCATGTTTTAAGGCTGGCCTACACTAGATAAAAGAACTTCACAAATGTTAACATTTATTACACTGCTCAATGTTCCATTTATTAACAGAATAGATCCTGTATAAACCAATTATCGTACACAGCAACCTTTCCATAATGCCCATATGTTCAAATTGTGGTACATAGCAAAACTTCTGCTGTGCCCATGTGTACCAATTTAGGTACATATGTAGACATCATTATAAATGACTCTGGCAGCCACGAGATTAATTTTATTTTATCATTACTCTGTATATATTTCAAACAACGTGCTTGGGTTCTGGAAAAGTATATTTAGATTTGAACTACACAAAATCAATATGGCACTGTTCTTAAATGGTGATTACAATTGATTTGAATTATTCTTCATGTTAGGTTTTATTTTACTTTCAATCGTTTGTTTGTTTTGATCAAAGCTATTCACTTTTATAGTTAATATTTACAGGTAGCCACATTTGATTTTCAGTAAACCCTCAACCTGCTGGAAATTGTCTGACCACAGAAATCCCACATTCTAAAATGAGGAAAAAGGAGAAAAATTATTAAGGTGGAACCATGTTAATGGAAGTAAGTTACACAAATTTGAATTTACTAATACAGGAGAGGATATGAAAAACAACTTCTTAAAAAAATTAACTGGCAAGACTCCTGTTGATATTTACTTGGCATTGCTGACAATGAAGTCTTGAATGATATAATTGAGAAAACAATCCGATAGGCAGAACAGCAAACTGTTCTTGGTAATATAGAAGACTTACTGAGAGAACATTTATTTTTAGCAAGTTATGAAAATACCAGTGTGAGTGAGATAAAAAAATTAAGAGGACTGTTCTGAAGGCAATAAATTCTACAAAAGTTACTTTGCTTGATGAAATGAATGAAATATTTCAATCAGTAAGTGTTCCCTCTCATAAAGTATGTATTGATGAAACAGTTGTGCCTTTCCAAGGACAATTGAGTTTTAGGTAACAGAAGCCAAAAAAAATATCACATATACGACATTAAATTCTTCAAATTGTGTATTGAGGGGGATACACTTTCAACCTTAGTGTATATGGAAAATGACAAACCCGACAAAATTTGTTATTGATCTAATGAAATCTATTGGAGACTGCTGGAAGAACACTATGCACTGATAATTTGTATATTAGCAATGAACTGACTCATGAGCTCAATAAAAAAGAAACATACCTTGTGGAGGGCATAAAACAGGAAAGAGAACATAATCCTCAGGAAGTTGTAACATCCAATTTGAACAGAGAGGAAATGGTCGGAAGACAAAGTGAGACAAATATTATAGTTTGAAAGTGATGAAAAAAAAAAAGAGATATTTTGTTTGTAACAATAGAATCTGTCCCTACTATGGTAAAAGTCCAAACTACACGTGATTCTGAAGTAACAAATCCGTCAATAATAGTTGACTACAACAATATGAAGTCATTTATTGATACATTCGACCTGAAAGCAGCTTAGGAGTGCTAACATCCAACTACTGTTGTTAGGAGAGGAGTTAAACAGTATCAGAAACTGGCCTTTGAAATTCTGCTGAATACATCATTTATAAATGCTCATTTTATATATACCAAAAATAAACACAAATAAAAACATGAGTATTACTAAGTTTAGAGAGTGCATCCTGATTGCCTTACTTGACATGAATAACCAGAGTGATCTGCCACCTAGGGGAATGGGCCATAAGTTGGTTGAACTGTCCAAGAGAGAAAAGTGTTTGGTCTGCTACAAATGAACAGTTCAAAAAATGGACAAGAAATCGGTGCAAAAACAAGAGTCAAATTACCTTTAATGGCTGTGATAAATAAATACATGTGCTTAACCAGTTTTTTCTCCATGCACAAGGCAGTCAAAAAATGTTTACAGCAAATTACAAAAATGAATGACCTTCATTATCCTATATAATTTTTTTATTAACTTTTATTCTTATATTATTTTTAATTTTTATTGCTGTAGATATTACAAGATTTGTTTCTATCTAGCTAATGAAATATGTCATGTATTATGTATCATGTCACTGTATTATCTGTATATATGAGATAATTACTCTATTTTATTAAAACAGTTGCTAGTCTGATTTGTTTTACTTTATTAAACAATAGGTCAATATGAGAGTAACCATTTCATTATTTTATTTTAACTATTTTATCATATTATTACCATTTCATTTCAGTAATTTTATTTATAAATATAATGACAATAGTGATTCTTACAAATACAAAAAAGTGATTTATGGGTTTAACTGTCAATAAAAATAACGCTGTTTTCATCTATCAATAAAAAGTTTATTTTTATAGACTAATGATTTTATTATTGAAAATATTTACTCATTTTGTAAATGAAGGTCATATTTGAATGTAATATTTGTTTCTTAGTCTGTTTTTATTCATTTTTCATCCCACTTTTTTGTAGATATGACGAAGTCAACTTGACTAAGTCAAAAAGTGGTAAGATCTTATATTACCAATAAAACTCATATATTTATGTTCAACTCAATATAAGAATTATATTTAATTCATATTTATCTAACATTTTATGATACAAAATAGTAAATAAGAATAATATTCATTGTGTACAACTTTTGGTAAACTGGGCACAAGAAGAAAACATCTGAAATTTTACCAACAACCCATGTATACCAAAATTGGCACTCTGGTCTAAAACATGAAAAAGAGTGCAGCAGAAGTAAAATAATACTGATCACTCTGTTTTTAATGTGGTTTTTATAATGAATAATCAAAAAAAATTTATTGGGCAGAAGGTACGATTTTTGCTTGGCCACTATATGTAGAATGAACATCACTCCAAAACAAGTCTGGGACTTAACCTGTTAATAATAACAGATAATTTATTTTACTTCTATAACTAAAAAAAGATAAAGGATAATTATTGCCAAAATTGTAAACATGAAATATAAACATTTCTAATATAATTTTATCCGACTCATGAAAGCCATAAACAGAAAGGACAACTTCAAGAATCCTTTCATTCAATGTGTTTGTCTAGTGTGGATCAGCCTTTATGCATCAAACAATTTCACAATTGACCTGCAATATGTTTTTTAATGCATTTTAGATTGTTTAATGCCACACAAAATATAACAACAATAAAAACAATGAATTGTATAATAAAAAAAATTAAATATTAACTATTTACATAAATAATTGCTTAAAATATAATAAGGATCTATCATAATAAAATGAAAATAAACACTAAAACATTTATACTATACCTTTCAAACATTTAGAAAGACAACAAAATCACTAAATATATAAAAAAAAAAAAAAAACAAATTAAAATCAACAATTTTTATTACTACTTTGCTATTTATATTTGTAAAACTTGGTAAATATTCCAGGAAAATAACAATTCTCAAACAACTGAACTAGTGTCCCAAGAAAACTCATTCAATTTTTCTTATTTTTATAGTTGTAACTAACATGATATAATGGCAGAATTACAACAAAGGAGTCTTAATCTAAAAAGTTATCTTAAGTAAGAAAAAATCATGAAATCTGAAGAAAATTTAGAAGGAAGTTTAACAGATCCACCAAGACAATACACCACTGTTTACATTAGAGATAAAACTAAATCAGATGGAACTGTTCATGACAACCATAAAATTGAAAAACCATGACTTCAGCCAGTTCTGCAAGAGAAAAATATCTGCTTGAAATCTCCTCTGATCCCTAAAGAAATTTGTACAATGGCTCTTATGATAGGAATCCCAAAATTGATAACTTTTTACAAGTGAAATCATTGTTACATTCCTGTACTATCCCACACCCTCAATGAAGATAATCCTGACCACACAATACAATTTTGTAAATGGTACCTGAAGAAATGTTCAGAAAATGCAGTGTTTCTAAACAAGCCTATCTGGATCAATGAGGTTTTAAGTTAAATTATTCAGTTAATCAACACAATTGCTACTCAAAATCTTCATTTTACAGTGGAACACCAATTGAACTTAACAAGGATTACAATGTAGTGAGGGATATAATTCAAAAGTGCCTATGAAATGTAACACTTAAATACATCTAACAGTAATTAAAAATGACTGGGTGTGAAAGAACTATAATTAAAAAGCTGGGACAAAAAAATATTAAAACTGAGTACATAATAGAAATTTTTTTAAGTATGAAAAGTGCTATGCACAACTGGGATTCGAACCTGAGATCTTCCTGAACAATCAAAGGCAGAAATTTTACCACGATGCTACCAGATGGTGGAATTATTGTAGTGTTTTTGACAGATTTCTGTTCAAATAATGTTCTGCTTTAATGTGAGACTTTAAGCATAAATAATATTTCTTTATTTTAAAATTACTGGTTTAAAATCAAAATCTATCCTAATTTTGTTAGCAGCCAGTAAAACTTCCTAAAGGATCTGGACTTGAAATATACAATTCATACTAGGTTTTTTTATGAAACTGTCACTGGTGACTTTTATGCAAATTTGCTGCATCATTTGTTCATCCATGCACTGAAGAGATGTTTGGTGATGAATAGATTTATTACAAATAAGATGGAGCACTTCACCATGACCACTGTAATGTATATACCTAACTCAAGGCAACTCATCTGCACTCACATATTGGTTGAAGAGTTATGCTGAATTTCCTGAACACTCCCCAGAGCTCATGTGATTGAATTTTTTTTTGAAGGGATAACTCAAAGATAAGATTTACAAAACAAATAATTTAAAAGGGGAAACTGAAATAATTGGAAAGGGGGAATGTCTTGCAACTCCAAATAAAATGATTTCTAACATTTTTGAATCCATGACCTGTGGCATTCATTTGTGTCTAGAAAATTTTGGTTGTCAACAAGCAGGGAGGAGTACACTTATATTCTTTAATTAAAAACAATTAATCTTCTACCTATGTTATAAACTCAGCATTTATTGTTATTCAAGGGGTGAGTACACTTTTTTTTTGTACAATACATATCTTCTTTTTTATTTGTTTAATCCCCAGAATCACAATTACATATATCTTCAGAGGAATGAGATGAATGAATTGTACCGTGTGTGAAAAATGCCATACCTGACTGGGATTTGAACCCAGATGACACTACATATCTGGAATAGTAAATGCTCAAAACAGTTCATAAAAAAATTTTAATGGACATCTTGGTTTTTAATAAAAAAATTTTCTTGCTAACAGTGTTTGAAAGTATTTTATTGCTAAATCTATTTCAATAAAGATTCAGTATATTTTTTCATTATTTTAAACCAAATTATGATTATTCCCTGAAAGTTTAACTCGAATTTCAAAATAAATTACAAACACAATTCTTAATTTAAAATCTGAGAGATTCATTAAATCAGTTTGACAAAATCAGATATAAATTTTATCGTAATCAAAGAATATTATTTATTATATCCTCATTCTCAGAAAAACTGTGTAGATCAATGATCTCAAAAAGGAAATATAATATTCAGCTTTAAATTTTGCAGTGGGATTCTTGAGATCATAAGCTATTATTTTAATGTCACATTAATAAGGAATTGGTAGTTATAGATATTTTTTTTTAAGTTAGCTAGTATCAAGTTCAAGCCGGCCTCCGTGGCCGAGTGGTAGCATCTCGGTCTTTCATCCGGAGGTCCCGGGTTCAAATCCTGGTCGGGCATGGCATTTTTCACACATGCTACAATTCATTCATCTCATCCCTCTGAAGATATACTTAATTGTAGTTCCGGAGGTTAAACAAAAAAAAAAGAGAAAAGAATCAAGTTCAAAGTAGTCTATCTGCATCAATGTTTATTCTAATCCAAGGAAATGAAAGAAAACTTAGAGTAATCAGTCAAAAACTTTTTATTTCTGCTTAGCCTCTGGAACTATCATAAGATATTACTTCAGAGGATGATATGTATGAACGTGAATGAAGTGTAGTCTTGTACAGTCTCAGGTTATGGATATGATGGGATGAAAGTACTAAAACTTAACGAGTATTTATTTCAATCACAAATCTCATCTGAATTTTTTTTAAACTTTTACTCCCTGTTGACATACAGAATGAATTACAACAAAATCTAATTTCATTAGTTTAGAAGCTGGCAACTGTATGAGATAAATTTGTCAATATATTTGACAAATTTCAGTGGAAGCTTTTATAAATACACACACAAACCAGTCATCATTCTGCAAATTTTTAATACAGATAACTTCAGTTATCAGTTTCTATGTCTTTGATTTTCTTTGGAACAATCCCTTTTATTTCCTGATAATGTTATATGAAACAAGACAGCAGTAACAGAATTAAAACAAAAATGACCTCCGGCAGAGTGCCTATATAATACAACCCAGATATGACTTTGGTTTTATCTGTTAATGGTTGTCAAATTAATCTTAGTGCAATTACATATTATACTGTTGACAATCAAAACATATTACACTTATTTCATGTACATTAAATTAAAAAAAAACTCAATAACTCTTTGTTACATAAACAAGCTTTAATATTTAGCTAATATATTACTATAGATATATGTTCATAGCATTAGCTATTATATTATCTGTTAATTATAAATACAAATATATCTGTAAATTCTTATCTAAATTTATGGAAGAAGATTGTACCAAACATTGATCTGCTTTTATATATCTATGGAAACAATCACAAGTTATTGATACCAAGTGCCACAACATTATTGCATTCGGCTCTCTTTTTATTTGCCAATTTTCAATTTAATATCCAGTTCATTCCTTTGGAAATTCACAAAAATATTAATTCTTTTCTTATTTTCCTATATAAATAATAATTCTTTTTAAAAGTCAATTAGATGAAGTTCTATTGTTTCGGTTTGAACGAATTAATTTTTTTCTAATTATATTAAATAAATGAATGCATTACTTAAAAAAATTATAAACTGATAAATTAAAATGTTGAAATAAAATACTTACACATGAAATAATTTATGGATTATTTAAATTGAACAGAAATATTTGCTTCATTCATAAAAAATGTGATATATGAATTGCTTTAAATCTGAGAAAATTTCTTAAATAACTACTATTTAACATTTATTCAAGACACTCCCAAGAGTTCACTTTTGAAAACAAGTTATTATAATTTTTGATATTTTTAAAAGTGTTATCATATGAGTTATATATATAGTCATAAGTGTTTGTCATGCTGATGAATGAATCTAAAAAAAAACACATCTCAAAAACTCTGCTATCTACCCTCAAAAACACCAGTTAATTGCCACAAAGGTTATTACAATACTTTGGAAGATCTTTTAAATAATAGCTGAGCCAGTAAAAGAATAATAACTTTTTAATTTACTAAATTAAAATTACATTATATTAAATTCTATTAATAAATCTAATAATTCTTTTAAAACAGGGCTTTTATTTCTAATTTGTAATTAATTTAACTATATAATTAACTGAATCTAAACACTAATCCTGAAGGTGGCTGACAGCCCAGCATAATCCTGATGGATATTGAATTGGCAATGAAACAACAGTTGTCTAGTCATAAAAACATTTTGTACAATACCTTATCCGAAACATATGCTGTTCACTCAACCAATGCTATCTCTCAATTAAAAAAGAAGACATCTATGTTTTGTTTTTTATAATTAGCCTATTTCAATGGCTCACCCGTCAATAGGATGCAACCAAAGAAATCAAACAATATAAAATACAACTTTACAAGTTTATAAATCATAAAAATACATGTTATCAAACAGCAGGATAATTATAAGAAAAGAAATTATTATATTTACCAAAATTCTAAATACCACCTTCATATATTTTGTCATTAACTGAGGTGAGCCAATATCGATGTTGGTAATCTCCAGTAGTAATATAACTTGCTTTAATAAAAAAAAAAGTTAAGGTTAATGGAAAACTGGTCATTTCCAGAGCATGGTTCACACCAGTCAGCAATATCATTGAGGCAAGAATATAGAAACTAATACTGGAATCTCTTCACTAAAATCTTGTTTATTGAAAAATAAAATTGAAATTAGTAATAAATGTAGTTTTAGATTAGATGTCATTTTGTCCAGTGTTTGTTTTGGTAATTGTATGGCATTCATTTATATAGTTTTTATTATTTTTCATTTGATTATGCCAAATAGAAACTCAATAAGGCTTAAGGGCAAACGATGGTATTAAAAAGATAGAAATCAAAATTACAAGTTAGACTTTCTCAGTCAATATTTAATACACCTCATATATAATTGTTTCACAGGTCTTATTTCACCAAATGAAGAAATAATCCAGTTAGCAGCTGGACTATTTAATAAATGTACAGAAAAGTCTGGGCTTGCTTTATCATCAAATAGAGACTAGAATCATAAGCAGGATTATCAGATGAATTTGAAAAAAAAAAAATTGAAAAAATTTCTAATTTTGAAATACCCACTCAAGTTAATACAACTGAAAATCTGTTAACAACTTAACTGCCATGCCAATTGGGGGGGTCTCATCCCAAACTACACCAATATAGGTCATATAGTTTTTTAATATAGAGATCCTGTTTCATGTATCATTTTGTTGATTTTCCAGCATCATTAGATTAAGCACATTTTAGGCTTTAAAATGATAATCTTTCAAAGTCAAAAACTTGGTATATTAATAACTTTATAGATTTTTATAAATTATATTAATAACTTTATAGATTTTATGGGGGGGGGGCAGACATTTTGAAAGTCTGATCGATAGATATACAACAAATATTGTCACAACTTCTTTAGAAACAAGTAACTTATTAGATATGAATTATTGTGTTTATACTGACAATTATTTCTGCAATCCAAAATTTGCTTTAGCTCTGAGTGAGCATAAAACTGATTTAACGGGCACTGTCAGAATTAACAGACTTGGTATTCCAGAGAAGAAATTAAATAAAACCCAGCCAAAAAAATCAAATAACAATGAAATTAATGCAATACGTGATATGGAAAATAAAATGATGTTATTAAAATGGCATTATAAATGTGATGTATTGTGTTTGATAACTGTTTATAAATTAGATTTTGCTGAAGTAATACAAAAAGGAAAATAGCCAATGGTTCCAAATGTTGTTAGTGATTAAATCATTTTTATAAGAGGAGTTAATAGAATTGGAACAAAAAACAATTCGGCCACATTTTAAACATCACTGTTTTCAATACTCATGTTATGCATAAAAAAAGTGGTAGCAAGTACACTCCCCTTCAATTCAGGGAGGTATTTGTTACGTTCTATGCATTGAGAATATTGAAGGTTAGACACCAACAAGGTCACTTCGTTCTTGCTATCCGATTACCATCGTATTTAGTTGCAGTAGAGATTCTGGCCGAGTAGGTAGTAGTATTTCAATCACGTTAGTTGCAACATACAACGTATCACTCATAAGTATAACTATTCATAAGTCTTTCATGTTAATACACAAGTTTCTTATTCATAAGTGTAAATTACAATATATTTATACTATTCAAAATTATAATTATACTATTATACCTTCAACGTCATCAATGCATATACCACAGTTTATAATAAATAATAGTTTTTATCATGATCTGGTCTTCATTTATTCAATACGCTATGAGCTAATCTTTCTTACGTTAAGGTATACATATTAGTCCTCCGTGCATTCATACAACATCTATCTACAACTTTACACATTTATTGGTCTTCACGGCCGGATTGAAGCAACTAAAACTTTACATATTTTTGGTCTTCCGGGCTGGATTGAACCAGCAACCTATGGATGCACAGAGGACCAATATGAACATATTATGTATAGTAGCTGATGTGGTGTAGTTGTTTTTAAATGAATAAAGACCAGCTCTTGGTTAAACGATTATTTATTGTTGTATATTGTAATATATGCATTGATGATGTTGAAGGCATAATAAGCATAACATAGTATAAACTTGAGTAGAATAATTTTCTTGAATATATTGCATTTAACACTAATGAATTATTATATATTACTGGTAACATTAATTAATAAACAATCTATACTTTAGAAATAAAATTAAGAAATCTGCTAGACTTAAAAACTAAATATGACGATATTCAATCTCAACTAGAAACTGATGATGATTCTTCCATTATGACTGAAGACAGAATACAAACAGAAGATAATCTGTATAATATAGAGTGCAAATTAAAATCATTGTTACATAAAATGTCAGTAAAACCCAATGAATCAAATAATGCTAATGTTAAATCAATTCTTACTAATCAATTACAGTTTTTGCAACTGAATACGATGGTAATCGGATAGCAAGAATGAAGCGACCATGTCGATGTGTAACCTTCAACATTCTCAATGCATAGAATGTAACATACTAGCCGCCAAAAATCTGCCGATTTTTAAATACAATTTTTACCTTAAGATAATGTTTACAAGTTACAAAGAAATATTGAAAAATACAAATATTTGAAATATAGAATGACAATTATACTTCGGTTATTAACAAAGGAAGAGTACAAAAAAAAAATTTCTTTATTTTAATTATTCAAATTAAATTAGTTATCAGATAATGGTAATAAACAAAATTTATGAATTGGCCTTGAAAGGTACCATTTGAGGTACGAATGTCTACAAGCCTAACTAGCTTATCAGTACCAAATAGAGTGTTTGTAACAGTGCCATATTTCCAAAATAATGGAGAAGTGTTGCTGTGTAAAATCTAACAATTCAGTAATATTTTCTCTCCTCTAGAAAAGCACAGCACTCCTACATATATTTATCATTATTAGAAGCTGATTATACCCACAATGCACAATATGCCACAACACAGATTCAAAAACTTAATGATATCACAAATCTATATATTAGACACTACTTGAAAAAAATTTATAACAAGCTGAACATCAGATATACCATGAGAGTGTGTTTTGATCAATACTAAAGTTAACACGAGTCTGAATAAGTCAGAGCACATGCATGAGTATGTATTTTGTGAATTTTAGGGATGGTTGTAGGCTCTTCTGATAAATTATAAGAACTGGGTGTGTTTTGTTCGGCTAGAGGAGATTGATGAACTGGGTGTGTTTTGTTCGGCTAGAGGAGATTGATGATCTGGTGTGTTTGTGAATATAAACTGCTTGTTATAATGAGTACAAAATTTTGTAATTAAAGCTCTTATGAAATATGTCTTTGTTTTGTTTAATCTATCATCATATAAAGAGATAATCCAATAAGCCAGATCTTCATGTATAAGTGTTATTTTTCATGAGTTTTATAATATCTTTAAAGAAACTATTAAAAAAATATTTCTGTTGTGACAGAATAGAGAAAATTGCTGAAATCCACTATAAGATTTCTCCCAAAAAAGGTAGGCCTTCTTCAGATGATGACCCACTTTGATTTAGTGAATGAAAGTCCCTCGAGTATATTCCAGCCACAGAAAAAAGGCTGCAATTCCTAGAAGATGTGTTGTCTATTATGCAAACAAGACAAGAAAATAATCTTGTAACTACTGCCACATGTTTTAAACATTTTCACACCAAGGAATATAAAAATGAAATTTTAAAAATAAACTTTTACTTATTACTAGTAGCGGATTTATAAAGTAACTTCTGTGTGTTATCTAATGCGTTAGTAGTAAAAGGTGTTGTATAAACTATTTTAATAAATCTTCATTCATCATCATGTTGAGTAAGTAGTACATAATATCTTAAATCTACATTGCAAGATAGTAAAAGTATGATAATCAAGTCTTAAAATGAGTCAGTACCTTCTAACTAAATACAAAGTTTATTTCATTTACAATAGGGTTAAATATGTATTTGTTAAACATACATACCTTCTAGTTTTCAAAATTATTTTTTGTTTCAATGTTGTCTAACTTGAAAAAGTATTTGATATATAAATTAAATATATAATATATATATAATCTATGAAATAAATAATGTTTTGTTTTCTAGCATATTGTTTCATATTTGTTTTTTTGCCAGATTTGTGTGGAAGTTACTAACACATCCCTTTATGATAATACTTCCATAAAATATATTGATCTCCATTTGGGACTCATGGAATGTGCTGGGATAAAAAATTGATAATATTCAAGTATTTTAACAATTCATACTCTTTTTTTACTTTTGCAGTTTTCAGGGCAGTATGGCTGCTAGGAAAATTTCTTAGTATTAGAGATATACTTGTGTAATTGGTAGTAGGGGGTGAGCTAATGATGTCCTTCTCTTACGCTACGGTGTTTTGGATTATTTTCTGGAATTTTTCAGTTATTTGTGAATTAATTTTTATTTAATTATTAAGTGAATTATTGAACTAGAGTTGAATGAATGATTTTTTGTGAAAGTTGTGAAAGACAAAATATTCTTTCCCCTAATTTTTATAAAACAATTTATAGAAAATGTAAAAAAAAGATAGTAAGTCTAAATTACATTTCAGGATAAAAACATTTCTCTCCCATTTGAGTTAAAAATGAAATTAATTTTCCCAATACTTTTCTGATTTAAAAGAATTTTCATGATTCACAGCATTTTACTGCAAACCTTAGGTTAAAAGTTGAAATGAATTTTATGATTTTTTTTTTTTTTTTTTTTTTGTAACTATTTAATTTATTTACTTTGTTAACTTATCTTTTAGTTATGTTAATACATCAGCTTCTTTGAAAATTGATTCCCAAGAATATACATGGATGGCATTAGTTGTCAACTAAAGTATCAATGTTGAGTAAAATTATGCAGCCAGGGATGAAATCAATTAAAACAGATACAGGAAATACAGTAAAGTTATTACATTGAGGCAATGAAAAGTAATGAAATAATTACCTTCATAAAAAGGCAATGAAAGATAATGAAATAACATTTTGTTTAAAATTTATAATTTACCAATGTTACATCTTTAAAAACATGTAACACTGGTAATTATGTTGCTTATATATTTGTGTAAAAGTAAAATAGCATAAAAATAATGTAAAAGATAAATTTATATTTCACACTAAAAATAAATTTTTACAAACAAAATGTTTCAAAACAAATAATTATAAAACCAATTAGGAAAGACAATCTCCATTAAAAAAAACCTGTCAAATTTCTTCTGCTTAACCACAAAAAGATCTGTGAAAACTAAAACAATTCTAAATACCAATACTGGTGATTCAAAGGGAACTTTAAAAGTTTTATGGCAAAAAAAGTATATTCATTCATATACTTTAAGAATTGGTTAAGTTGTTACTTTTTGTAGCAAAATGTACAAAGTTTTGATCTCATAATGCTATAATTTTGTTCACTATGAGAGCTAGTAGTTCTATTCAGTTCAGCTAGAAAAATGGCTACTTTCATAGATTCAGAATGTGTTTTGGTCCCATGAAATAAAATCTGCAATTACAGTTCAAGAAAATTTTTTCACCCAATATGGTTAAGATTATTCTGGAAATGTAAAATTTGGTGCTTGGGACCAGAATTTTGATGAGACTGGCTGTTTTGTTTGACATAAAACATCAACATTAGTTTGCATTTTTCTGATCCTGCTATGCAACAGCTTACAAAGAGCTGTGAGTAATCCTAATAAATCAATGAGGTATGTTTCTGATGAAACAGTCATTTACAAATAACTATTTGGTGAGCAAGTGAACATTTGAGTTTGAAACCAAATAAGATATATTACTGCAAGAAATAAACTGATTGATCAGCTGGTTCATGAATTCTGAGAAATGTTAAACTAGATAAAAGAAAAGATGATTTTCTTTCATCCAGAAAAACAATTTTTAACTGGAAAACATAATTGGTATGATTCACAAGACTGATGTACAATTAGCTTGAATAACAAGATCTGACGCAGTAAAAATTCTAAGCAATTCTCAGTAGCATATTTATGACATCCCAAATGCAAATGTCAGGGATACTTTTAAACAAGTTAATTTGTTTGCCTTCAATGACAATAACACAAACAGTATAATGTTGTTCATGGTAGAATCCAATCCTTCCAATCCACTAATAATAGTCTATATAAGACATTTATTTCCATCTACATGGTGTAACTCCCAATATTTCAAACATGTCCAGGATTTTTTTGATAACTGTATATAAATTTATATTGTGTGGTGTATATATATATATATATAGATATGGTATACTTATATGGTATGGTATAGTAGGCAAAAATCTTGGACATCTTGTGACATTATTGGAAATAAAAAACTTCATTGTTGTTCTGATCAATATACGACTGATTAGGAAACCAACTTTAAGTTATTATTGGTCTACCAAATCTTCACAGAGTGTATCTTGATTTGCTAACATGTTTAGCAGAAACAGATTTCAGGATACACTAAATTTTTTCATATAGTAGGTACTAGTAAGCTGGCCAAACCTGGCCAGCCAGGGTATGATTTGTGTGCTTGCTTCCAACCACTGGTAGACTACATTAACTGGCTATTTAAATTTTATTATATTCCTCATCAAAACCTCTCAACTGATGAAATATGGTGAAGACAAAGAGCCATTCAAGTTGTTGCAGTATACAAAACTCATCACTGCTGGGGAATTAAACATTAGATGATATGCAATGCATTATCCAGATATTGCAATCATTTTTTGTACATAAAGGGGCAAGAGGAGCTGAAAAGGAAAATTAAAAAAAAATATGGGTTAGCCTATACTGCAGTTATGAAATTATTAGAATTAGGTAATCTTCTGAAAAAGGTTACCATGTTTTCGATGATAATTTCCTTTCATATACAAAACTTGCTAAAGATTTGTATTCCAAATTAACCTTTTTAACCTGGAACAATTTGAAAGAATAAAAAGGGAATATTTTCAAGGCTCAAAGTACAAGGAAAGAAATATAGCTGGAAAAATAATATGTTAATGGATGCACGCAGAAAATTAAAAAAAAAAAAAAAGCAGTGCTTCTGTTATCTACTAAAGCTAATGCAAATAATGTTCAACAATCAAAGTGTGAAGGTAACAAAAAAATAATATATAATAAACCAGAAATTAAAGTAAAGTATAATTCTTTCATGGGGGCTGTTGACTCTGATCAAATACACATATATATTTTTTTATATCTTGATGAACATCAGACATTGCACTATATGAAAAAAATGATATTTAACATAAATTTTTTTCAGAATTATTCAGAATTGTTATATATTACATAAGGAAAATACAGACAGACAAGAAAGTCATTATGAATTCATAGTCTAATTAATTGAAGATTTTTCAAGTGAGTGGCTGGTTTTTAAGAGTACCTACAGGCAACAGGTAATGCACTATAAGTGCACTAGTTACACCATGCAGCCTGGATAATGACAGCTTGTGTACAAGTCATAGGGGTGGAGATGGAAATAATGATTTTTACTTAAATCACTAACAGCCATAAGTGAGAGAAACTGTACTATCTATAGCACAGCTAGTACTAAAGCTGGTGCCAAAAGAAAAAAAAAATTAAATATGTATGTAAAAAATGTAATAAGCTGTTCATCCTCTGTGTCTGGAATGCCATATCCTTGTTCATCCCAAATATTTTGTTAAGCAAAATGTTTAATTAGTGTTTATATAAAAACAATATATTATTTATTCAGAAGTATGACAGGACAATAGAAATTCAATTAAATAGTGAATTCATATGAATTTTAGAACATTACCAAAAGTTTTATGCTTTGGACTGTTTAGTATTTTGTTTAAGATTTCTGAAAATTACTTATAATTCTTATCAAATTGAAAAGTTATATATACACAGTCTATCCAATAGAAAAGGTGACTAACTGAATTTTCATGTAACTAGCAGCACCATCTCTGAATGAATATGTTCACTATATGATGACATACTTGAACTTCTAACCATAAAAAATGTCAAGCCACTTGCATCTTTTGTTTAGTTGTAATGATGTAACACGTGATATTACTTTTCCAATGTTGGTAGAAAAAACAACACTGAAACTAACATTAAAGCGAAGATTAAATTGTGTTATAAGTTAGGTAAAAGTGCTATAGAAACTTTTGAAATGATTCAGACTCTTTATGGTAGTCAGACAATGAGCCATAAGAACATTTTCAAGTGGTTTGCAAGATTTCATCAGCAAAAAAACATTGAAGATATATCCATGGGCAAGTCCATCAATAACAGATTGAACTGCACAAACAAAAAATAAATTAATAAATCAAACTTAACACAAATGCGTTAACACAGCAAATGATGCAATGGCAGGATATATCATTTCTGAGGCCCAAGAAGCTTAATAGAGAATGTTCAGATGGGAAGTTTATGATCACTGGTCCTTTGAATAAAAAATGTTATTGCCTATTGAGTCCTTTGATCATGGAAATAGTGTAAATGTATTTACACTATTTCCTTTCTAGAGCTACAGGTCTCCTGTAGTGCTATAGAGACAGCAAAGTAAGAAATAAAAGGAAGAGATATTATGCCGATTCTCTCTAAATTGAAACCGTTTCAATTTAATCAACCAACTATTTTAATGGATGGTAAGTACGTCATGTCATTATGCTTTGTTTGCCAATGATAATGGCCAATAGTTTTAAAATTCTTCAAATAATGATTAAAAAAGCTGACAAAGTATAGCGATAGGTAGAATTTGTTGCTTAACTTGAGTTAAACAGAGAATTATGATACTTAGTAGTGAAAGCTGAGAAGTGGGATTACAAATAAAATTGAAATCATAAATAAGTATAAAAGAATGTGTTTTACATTATTGTTGTCCATTAAAACTTACGTGAGGAAAGAATTACAACTATAAAATTAACAATAAATGTTTTGAACTGAAAAAAATATTCAAAAAGTGGCTGAAATTTTTTGGAATTGTTATGCGTCCGTGTGACTCATCAAAGAACTAACTGGTATTCCACTGTCCATATTATTTTAAAAGAAAATTTAGGAAAATGAAAGATCTGCGCTTGCTTTGTACTGCATCACTGACTGTCAATCAAAAAGAATACACACTGGAGCACTGCAAGGATATGACAAGAATGGCCAATATGGATCTAGATCTCATGTCAAGAATCGAAACTGCCAATGAAACATGGTGCTTTCAATCTGAGCCATTCACAAAGCATCAGAGCTCAAAATGGAAGATTTCAGAAGAACCCAGACCAAAGAAAGTGTGAATTCAGAAAAGCTGATTCAAGACTTTGCTCACCATTTTCTTTGATTCCAAGGAATTATCCATCAATAATTTGTTCCAGGTCAATTGGTGAACAATAACTATTACTTCAGCATTATGAATTATTTATGGTCCAGGATTCTTTGAGTTCGACCCAAAAACAAGGAGCAAGGGACATGATCTTTGTTGAATGATAATGTACCAGTGCACAAATGCAGACTACATAATTTTTTGACTAAAAAAAAAGTATTGTGATGCTTGATCATTTCCCATATTCACAATTTCAGATATCTAGAAGGCTTCAACTGTGGTTTTGAAAATGATTCCTACAAATGAATATTAGAAGCGCTTTGAACAGTTTTATAATCATTTCCAACATTGTACTGACTCAAGTCTATTTTGAATAAAAAATAATGAAAATTGAAAATAAATCACATCTATTTTATTTCATACCATTAACCTTTTTCACTGGATAGACTGTGTAGGTGAAAAACATTTTTTTCTTTTTCTTTTTAGTTGATATTGTGTAAATATTTTTTTTTACTATTCTGAAGGCATTGAAAATGAAAAAAAAAATGTTTATGGAAGAATATTTTTCATTTTTATACATTTTTCTTTGAAAAAAGTTGCATGTCCAACAAAACATATACATTCTTTGGTCTGTTCTGAATAAATTAATATAAAGTTTAAAATTCATTAAATATAAAAATAAACATAAATCTTAAAATTCACTCATTATATGATTATTCTTGCCTAACATGTATTTCATAGGTAATCACAAAAACATCTTTTTGAAAGGTAATCACAAAAACATCTGGCACTAAAAGTGTTAAGGAGAATCTTTAAACCAATTAAAGGCGACAATTAGAAATATAAGAAAATTAAGAACTGAAATTTAATCATAGAAGAAAGTGATATTATCACATTTAATAATGCCAAAAATTAAGTTGGCTGGGCACAGTGAAAGAAGAGAGGAAATCAAAGTGGTCAAGATAATATGGAAAGATTACATGAAAGAAAAAAGAAAGGCTGGCCAAGGAAGAGGTGGATAGAGAATATTAGCAGCTGCAGAGGGGCTTGGAGAATGAATATTGAAAAGGGTTTTAGACCATCAAAGGCTGAGGAACAAAAAAAAAAGTTGAAGATTTAAAAAAGAAAAAGATAGAATAATTTGTTTTAATTCCTATTACATCTGATCGGATGATTAAATAAATAAACATTTTTGGGTTAAAATTTTGCTGTATATTACAATTGTCTTATGCACTGCAGCCAATTAATTGACAAGATCTATGATTTATGAGAAGTTAGTGATCGTGAGCTTATCCTAAAGTATTTAGGATAATAAAAATACATGAGCTTGCACTTTTGGTTTACTTTAAATTTCATTTTCAAACAATACTAGATCTTTCAGGATATTCTAGTCTTTCTGGAACAGATTTCATAAATGCTTCTACACTAATACACATTGATGGAGATTACTAACTTACAAATACACATCACTTAAATTCCATTTATGTAAATAAAACAACTTAATAAAACCAAAAGGTTAAAAATAATTTTTAAAAATAAATTTAAATTAAAGGGAATATGTCTTTATGTTCAGCAAAGAACTTCATAGCAAAAAATTGTATAAGAATAATTCTGTATTAATGATAATTAATCTGTTTGCATCTGATACTATGTAAATCATCATGCTATAACAAAATATTTACATTTTTTATAAAATCTCATATACTATGGTATAAATTTTCATGCAACAAAAATAAACTAATACTAGCTTGCTACCTATAATAATCACAATATTTAAAAAACATTACTTTAACATAAAATCTACATTCTCTTAAACAGAAATTTCATGAAGGCTCTATATGTATACAATTTAATATAAAAATAAAATAAAATGATATTTCTGTTTAAGGAGATTGGTTTTTAAGCCTAAAGTTTTCTGATACATGAAAAATAATACACTCTATAAATCAGTCAAAATTTATAAATATTATGAGTTATTATGAACACCAATTCTTTTTAAGAAAGATTTTGCCCATGTTGTATTTAATTTAATAGGGCCCCCATTATCTTCCAAAAGTTCAGGTTCACACTTGTTTAGTATCTGTTTTGCAGTAGTTATTGCCAAAAATGAAGACACTTTTTCACCAGAACGCACAAGTTCTTTTAAACATTCCTGAACAACTTCATCATATTTACCAAGGCGTAGTGGGCGGCCACGTTGTGAATAACCAAGACTTGTAACTGTGCAGTGCACCTTCTTCCGTAAATATTTTTCTTTTAGACCACGAGCAGTGCTTTCAGGTACATCATGTCCAAGCAATTTGCTAAAATATTGACATGCTTTTAAACTGCTATGCTCAGCAGCATATTTACCAATTTCAGCCCTTAATTCTGGACTATAAGATGTGTACCTACCTCGCTTTTTAGTGGTTTCTTCTTTCTTTGACTTTTCTTTTTTAATTTGTGTTCCATTCAGTCTTTTAATTAAAGGTTCTTCTTCATTATCATCTTCACTTGTATCTTTTTTATCAGAACATACAGTGGGTTTTACATTTTGCTTTTGTTGGATAGGCGACACATTGCTAACTTCTACTGATGAGGTATTAGAAGATACATTTGACTGTGAAGTATAATTTTCATTATTAAAATCTGGCTGATCATTATTATTATCACATTTCACAGCAATAAATACCTGAATATTATTTTCATCATTAACATTTTTCTGTACACTTTTTTCTTGAAGTGAACGCTGTTGCATTTCCATATCTGTGCTTAACTGTGGTGTTACCATAAAATGTGTAGAGACATTTAAATTATTGGGCTCATGAGAAACTATTAAAGGTTGCTGTGTCATCACAAATGGTGATGGATCTTGCTGTGATTCATGATGTGTTAATGGTTGGACTGTCTGATGTTGAGGTTCATGATTCGTTAATGGTGGAACTGTTTGATGCGAAGTAAAAGGAAGTGGTATCTGAAAGTTCTGAACTGAACCTATACTTTGATACTGGAATGACCCATTAGTCTGTGCCATAATGACAGATGATGATGATGGTGTTTGATAATAATCATTCTCAGCTGAACACTGGTTAAGAGGATATAAAGGCAGTGCTGCTGTATGCGACCGAAGAAGAGGTGGCGGCGGCGGAGGAGGAGGAGGAAGTGGGGGAGGAGGAGGAGGATGAGGCAAACAGGAAGTGGTGGTATTAGTAGCTACTTGAGAAAATGGTGTTGCATAAATACTAGGAGGTGGTTGAGGCTGAGGTTGTGATTGTGAGTGGTGATGGGAATTCATATTAATTACAGGCACAGATTCAACAGAATTTTGTCCATTAGTAGAGATTTGTTGTTGACTGCCACCACTACATGACTGCAAATTATATTTTTCCATATAAGCCTTGTGAAACCTTCGAATTGTCCTTTCTTTTACAACCATCTGTAATTTTTCTGAAAAATGATTGACTGTATCTGAAATAGAATGCTGACAAGCATAATAACCAATCTCTTCTTTTATTTTACTACTATACCTTTTAACTTTGCCAGCATTTAAATCTATATTTTTTTTAGCGACACATTTTTTCTTAAGATCCTTTGGCTTTTTATCCTTTTGTCTTTTAATGGTATCGGGCAACTTTTCTAAATGAATACCTTTAAATTTTCGAACAAGAGACTGAGGTATATCTCTTTTTAACCTATCAGAAAAATAGCGAGCAGCAGGTTCTACACCAAAACTAGCAGCAAATCGTCCAATCTCATCCTTTAACAGCGGAGTAAATGAAGAGTGAACCTTTACAAGATTACGAATAGTACTTTCAGACACCATGGTGCCTAGGCGTTCGGAGAAGTAACGAACAGCTTGTTGATTACCATGTTTTACAGCGTATGCAGCCATATGTTCCTGAAGTTCAGGAGTGTACTTATGATACTTACCACGCCTACGACGTTCTTCTTTTGTTGCAGCCAACAATGCCTTGACAGCTGATACAGCACTCTCAACACAAGCTTCTGGTGGTTTGAAATCTATATCATTAACTGTACTCTTTGAACTCCCTGATGTTGAAGTTGCAGACATCTTCAAAACACCTAAAAAAAAATTTTCATCATATTGATGATGGTGACAAATGATTCCAATTCATATAAACTGTTTACTTATCTGGCACGTTTTTTAATTAAGGGCTATTCAAACTTTGGAAGTAGATAATTCTTGCATAGCCTGATTCTTTGTATCAGTAGTTATATGACGGCAACAATAGTCATCATATTCATGTTAGTTGCTGTGAATAACCCATTTCAAATAAATCTAAAATAAACACTCCTGCCAAGTGGGAGGTTCAAACAGAATTTTTTTTTCTTAATGAAAAAAAACAATTTTTTACATAAATCCACAAATAAATTTATTATGTTTATGGATCGAATGCTAATGTGTGAAGGTAATTTCCAAAATAATGTTATTTTTATTTGAAAAATGGTGGAAGAAATGTCCATTTTGAAGAATGTTGAGATTACCCTTTTGTTACAACAAAAAATTTCTTTGGAAAAGTGAGTGAAGAAATTTACAATTATCAAATGAATTTCCAAATGCTTCATGTTAATGATTAATAAAATTTTTTAATAGAAAAACTACTTTACAGAAATGCTGTATGACTGGAAAAAACAAAAATACTGACACATGGGCATAAAAAAAAATATCTTGCTGCAGCTCATATATTTTGCAGTATTTCTAAAATGAGGAAGATGATGCGAACTCCTTAATCAAATTTTGACTTGAGATGAAACTTAAATATCATACACAATGTTGGTACAGAGCAGCTGTTAACGCAATAGCTTACTACTAGCCATGCGAGGATAATTAGGAAATTTAAAATAAAATAAATAAATGCTCTAGTATAAGAAAAACTGTATAATGAGATTAAAT
>JAAAKQ030041500.1:0-12642 GCA_010016005.3 Zanna intricata
TAATAATAATAATATAATAACAATAATTATAAATTTATGCATGTACGCATGTACGATTGAGATTGTAATTAATTGCCTTATTAGGTTCTTCTTAAATTTTTCTAGTCTTTAATATAGTTACTCAGACTGTACACATAAGTATTAAATGAAAGTTACAAACATGAGTAGTAATGTTTTTTCCAAATTTAAAACTATTATTTGCAAAGTGTTTTTTATTTAATATAAATTTAAATTCATTATACAGTTTTTCTTGCTTATCAGAGTATTTTTATTTTAACTAATTTTCCAATTATCCTCGCACAGCTAGTAGTTAGCCAAGGTGCTAACAATAAGCAAGTGTCGCATTTCTTGCTTGCGGGAAATCCCAGTAATTAATTATTTTTATTAGTCTTGCTCAGATTGAGCGCAGCGCTTACACTGAGTAACGGCGTTACACTTGCAGTTATTAACTTGCAACTTATTTACTTGCAAGTTATTAAAGGTAATTCGAATATCTTGTGTAAGTATTTTGTTAACATTAGTCTTTTTGCAATAAATTTTTGTCACCAAATAAAGGGGTTGCATCCTTTTTTAACCACTCGTTATTATAAGATATAATTATTATATAAGATACAATAATAATATTAATAAATTTTAAGGGGAGGGGAATTTCTTCAGGAAGTCAGAAAAGTCGTCTCCTAATTGCCATTTTTTTATAGTTGTATTTTGAAAACATTATTACATAATTATGAAAAAAAACTTTTAGTAAAAATGAATTCTTCTTATTACATAACGGTCTGTCATAAATACCGAATTTATCTTTTGAGTCTGTATGAATGTTAATGATAAGTTTAAATTATAAAATGAAATATAAATATTATGTCATTGAACTTAAGTACTCTTATAAATAAATTACATATATTCCAAAAATATATAAAGAATTAACTTAAGAACAGCGATTATTAACAAATTAACTGAAAATATATTTATTTAAAAATTTATTGCATTGTTTCTCAAGTTATATAATCATTTAAAAACCATTGATAACATGACATTTAAATATTATAGCATAATCTTTTTAAAACACTAAAATTTAAAACTCTTTTTAACTTTTAAAACTCCGTATTTAAACGTATGTAACTTTAAATCTTCAAGACAAAATAGACATAAAATACAAACTTAAATAAAAATAAATTTATGAAAGTATATTAAATTTAAAAAACTTGATACTTTATCAAACAAAATATTTTTAAAGTAACCTTGAATTATTTTTACTTATTTATTTAAACATAAAAAGAAGAGAATTCTCAAAACCTTGAATATTAAACAAAAAAAAATAAAACATTATTTTAATTCGTACCCAAATACGACGTCAGTACAGAAAATAACCGAAGTTGATTTTTAGGTAGATTTCATAACAAAGCTACCAATTGGAACAGGTACCATGATTCGACTTGCGGAAAATTTCCACATATCTTCACGTTTCACTTTCCCAGACCCAAAAACCACCGTCAGGTCAAAAGTTTATATATATTTATATACATCTGTATAAATATTTCCTAGACAACACAATAACTGCCGTAATTTGCGCCATTTATTAAGAAATTGATATATAAAATATAGAGACCCAAAATCTCGGTCGAATTCGTTAATGGGCGAAATCGAACCATGGGGATGGAAATGGGGTAGCATTTTCGAAAGAAAAATCGCTATAACATTCTTACTAAGTAAAGAATCGAATTCATTTTAAGTTCTACTATTCTTTGTATAAGGGCCTAAAACTTATGTTGGTAAAGTTTTTTGATATCACCGACCGTTGGCCCAGGGAGTGGAAAAAATTAGGTTTTGAAGCCAAAAAAAATCATACCTCCCTTAATAGGCTAGTATCGAATCAGTTTAAACTGGTCATTAGTCCTCTAAACATTACCTAAAATGTTTGTCTGAAACAATTTTTGATATGCCAACCTTTACGGTAAAGATGACCAAAAGTTTGCTGGAATTGTAATAAGATAGGGGGGAGGCCTTGTCGTATGCTAAACATGTGAAACCTTTTTCTACATGCAACCATTATCGTATTGAGTAAATTAGATACTTTTCTTAACTTTAAGGTAGAAATCTTTTTTATCCCCTACTTAGCACTGGTGACATCTACCTCCGCCTTCCTGCATGTCAAAAGGGATTTTTTTATCTTTATTATTATTAGTTTTACCGCTTACTTGTTCTTGTTCCTTTCAAAATACTCTCCTTCTCTATTCACACACTTTTCCCAGCAGCGTTTCCGCTTCGTAAAGCGGTCCTGAATAGCTTCATTTGAAATGGCCTTTAAGGACCGTGACGAATTTGTTTTAAAATCATCAATAGTCTCAAAACAGCGTCCTTTTATCACTGATTTTAATTTCGGAAATAAGAAAAAATTCGGAAAAAAACCAGTCTGGCGAATCGGTTGGTTGAAGGAGGAAAATCATGATTTCTGGCACAAAACTGAATGTGCGGGCGGATCATTGGCGAAGGAACAATGAGTTGTCTCGCCAAAAATTTGGTAATTTTTGCGGATTTTTCACGTAACCGTTGTAAATCGCCTTGATAGTACGCACGGTTTACTGTTGTAAACTGTTGTTGTTTACTGTGTACCCTCGAGGTAAGAATTAAAAACGCACAATTCCATTAAAATCGAAAAAATAAATAATCTCAAATTGAAATCGGATCGAGACTGATGTGCTTTCTTGGGACGTCGAAATTCTTGGCCTACCCATTGCAATATATAAACTTTTATCTCGATGTCATAGGCGTAAATCCGGATTTGATATTCCATTATGATCCTTTGCATGAATCTTTCACCGTCATCGCATTGTTCAAACTGCTGACAAACGTCCACTCGATGTTCTTTCTGCTGTTCAGTCATCAAAACGGCAACAAACTTTGATGCGATTTGATGCATATTCTATTTTTCAGTAAAAATGTTACAGCATCCAATCGAGATGCTACGTTCTTCTGCAAGTTCTCAAATATTCAATCGACGACTTGCATGCACCAGATCGTTGATTTTCTGAACGTCATCAGTTGATATTGAAAGCCTTCCTGGTAAAAGATCATCAATCGATTGACGACCGTTTTTATATTGTGAAAGTCATTCGTAACATTGCGTATGACCCAGAGCATCATCTTCATAAGTTTGTTTCAAAAGTTGAAACGTTTTTGTAATAGCTTTCCCAGTTCCACGAAAAATTTTATATTGTATTGTTGTTCCCAAAAATCGTACATTACAAAAATCGCAAATTACACTTTAACACATTGCACTCTAATATCAATAATACGAAAACTAAACGAGATACCATCAATCCGAAACATGTGGTTTCAATTGAGGTTATTCGAAACACAATGCTGCCAACCACACGGCATTAAATATCTCCGTTGGCGCGTAATTAAAGATGTTCGGTTACTTTGTCAACAGATCCCGTATACAATTCGATATCATTAAAACATTTTTTAAAAGCGAGTGCTCTGATGTATTCTTTTTATCATTTCAAATTCTATTTATTTTATGTAAAATTTATCACAGTCCAAACAATGAAGATGGTTAATGATAGGTAAATTAGATTTAAAGGATCACATAACGGATATGAAAATAAATGTTTTTTTAAATTAAATAAGTTTACATACCTCAAAATTAGAATTTGTGCTGTTACGATTAGTCATTGCAACGATTCCGACAGAAAGATTGGTACGAAGAAAGTATGCAGTAAAGAAACATAAAAATAATAGTAACGCTTGAACTTTACGAACACCACCAGAACCTCTTTCTGTATAAAAAAAAATTCCTAATTTTATAAAAATTCAAATCAAGATAATGTTTCAGTACTTCTAAAATCAATCCAAAATTCTAAAATTAACCATAAATAAACAAATATTTTAAGTGAATCTAGATACTTGTACGTTATACGAAATACACCACAAAAGCGTCTGTGTTCTACATTACTAATGTAAAAAGGAATCCAAAAAATTTACAATGAAATTGTAAACTGCAGGTAACAGCCTCGCAGATATCAAGAGATTCCGCTCAAAAATAAAAAATTTCTGTTATATAAATAAAATTGTTTTTAACAAAATGATACTAATATCAAAAAAGGTAAGACACTACATTAACATTTCTATTATCAAAATCTGTTTTTAATTTAGAATTTTTTTTATAAAATAATACTTGCCCGATTTCATTTATTAAACAACGAATAATCATAAAAATTGTATTATTACTGTGTAAATGTGATAAAAATGAAATCGGGCCGGTAAGAATATTTATTATTTAACGTGTATTTTTTTACTTTTTTGTACTTAATAAAAGAAGTGTTGTGATCACGAATAATTTCGGTTTTCAAATTTCAACAGATATATTAATTTTGACCATTCCTGAATCCATTTTGATTAGTTTCGGGGTGACGTCGTTACGTACGTACATATCTCGCATACCTCAAAAATGATTAGATGTAGAATGTTGTAAATGTGGGTGTAGGACTGTCGTAACATCCTGTTGTGCACCTCCCCTTTTGATTGCGATCGAATGGACCAAAAGTGTCCAAAAAAGCCCAAATTCCAAAAGATTTGGATTTTGGACTTTTCTTAACTGTAAAGGTTAACCCCAGTTTACAGGTTTTCAACAATATATCAATAAGTGGTACTTATTTTCATCGGTTCCAGACTTACAGGCAAATTAAATTTTTATTTAATGAAATATTTGGGTCTTACAAGGTTACACATCAGTTCGAATCGGACTTCATCTCCTATTTCTTTAAATTTAAAATGTTTTCTTTTATTAATAATTATTAACCTCCGATATAAAAAAATGTTTTACGATAAATAATAACTTAGTAACAGTAAAAAAAAATAACAGAAGTTTTTTTTTCTTGAGGTTTTGGGAGCATCGACTACTATGGTCATTAGCTCTTACCATTCAAAAAAAAAAGAGCAACTTTCCCTTCCCACCAAAAACTGGTGACACAGTCAATGACTAGTCATGTCAACAGGTTCAGCATCTAAGGACAGACTTGTCAATGGTTATTGAAACCCTGAAAATACAATATAACAATGGGGTAAAAGGCCCTTGTTACTTTAAAAACTTTCTAGCCATTTCTAACGAAATTTAGTTAAAATATATCAAAAAACCTTCTCTGTCATGACAATTATGTCCATTAAAAATATTTAATACAAATGACAAGGGTGTAAAGGGCCCTTGCCATTTACCATCAACAAAACATAACATTAAAAATTCAAAACCATCGAAAAATTTTACTATTACAATTAATTAATTGATCATATGTTTAATTCCAAACAAAATCTTCATTAATACTTACAGGGTATCTCTTATTTGATTTTCCTGTCGGCTACCCTTTTTTACTTCGTTTTTCCATCTTCTGTAGGGTCTCGATGTCTATCTCCATTGCATCTGAGTCCTCGGAGATGGAGTCTTCAGTTTCTTCGCCGTAATTTGTGGAGGATCTCCTGCTGCAGGCATCAGATGACGCCGGCGCCGATGGCGCATTCAGATATACATTGCAGTCAAGACTGGATGTACTTACAGTGAGAACCATCGGGGCGTTTGAATGTGTCGTCATTTCAGCTATTGGCCTCTGTTCTTTCGGGGCTCCATTTCGGTTTTTCTTAGATCTCCTTTTCTAAGAATTGATATTTCTGTTTTCAAAGGTCCCAGAGTTGGGAGTTTTCCAATATGGACCTTAACTTCGGGTTCCTTCGGTTTCTTAAATTCGAGTTCTTTTGACTTCAAAATCGTCGAAGGCACATTTCTCGGTGGAGTAGGACTGTTTGGTCTGGCTGCATCTGCTTTTCTTTTTAGCGATTTTGTACTGCTGTCCCTTGTAGATCGACTTTTTTATTTCTTATCTATTATTCTTTCGATCAGGAGTGCCATGCCTGGCGCCAATTCTGATACCACGTCCTTTGGTTTGAAGGCGGCAGCAGGAGTGGCAGCAACCTGTGCATACGACGCGGTCTTTGGCGTTCGGCCATGCACAATTTTCCTGGCATCGAAATAGTTCACTTTCTGGACAGTCTTAATTTCCTGAATTGCTACTTCTTTGTATTTTTCTGGCAGTTCTTTGACCTTGTGTTGTGTTGTCCTTTGCAGTTTATACATGTGGGCGGGACCCTGCATGGTTCATTCGGGTGGAGCGGATCGCCATACATGCATATCTGTTCCTTGTATATCTGGCCGCCGTGTGTCCGAATCGGTGACATCTGAAGCACCGCAATAATATCAGGACGAACGGGCGCACACTTAGTCTGTGGAATCCTGCTTCAATTTTTCCCGGACATGTAGGTCAGTTAAACGTTAGTAAATGCGACACAGTAGAATTTCTTCGTTTCATCGAGTGGTTAATCGTCGACAATCTACATATAACTCCCTTCCATAGAGTTCCTCCACAATTTCATCTTCAGTGAAGTTAAGTAAATCCCTGCAAACAACTACTCCTTTGGAGGTGTTCAGTATACCGTGTGGCACAACCTCGACATCAATAAGTTCGATTTTCGTAGCCTTCATTAATTGTAATGACTGTGTGTCATTGACGGTTTCAACAAATAATTCTGACGCCGTCTTTCTAGTATCTTTAATAGGGCCTTCTTCAGTGATGCCTCGTGCAATCACGAAGGGGCTAATGTTAGCAAGATCTCCTTCTATTTTTCTTAATAAATAGGAATCTTGGAGTAGATCCTTCACTCTTAGGTTGAAGCTGTGTTCGATTCTTTTTCGCTATAACAATTAGCTGTTCTTTGTCGCTGAACTCGACGCTCTTCCTCCTCTTCGCTTCCGAAGAAAGAGGTTCTCCAGCATGAGGGGTTTTACGTGTATTACGTGAAATTTTTGATATTAAGTTATTATCCATGAAGTTAATTTTACACCAGTCATGATGTCACAAGGTGCGGGTGGAGAGACGGTTGGGCGAACCCCGGATCATAGATCCTGCCTGGTTCCCCTCGTCAGCCGTTCCCCACAAATTTAACCCGTAGCCAGGCATTAGCTGGCGGGGGGGCAAGCTACTGCCTGACCCACGATACCGACATCCCAGGGCTCGCACGTAGCACTAAGGGTTCCGATCCCCTTGTCCATGGGATAATCCCTCTCAAGGGCCGAAGTGACTGACAAACACCGGGCGGGTCAAGACTTCGGCAGAGAAAGCTCACAGCAGCCCACCCACAACCCGACTCCACAACCGAGAAGCGGGATGGGCACTACCCGTCCGCACTCCGCTCAGCATCGGCAAACATGCCTGCCACCACCGCCTCAAGCAGCGAAGCCGAGAAACACAAACAGCTGGGACAGCTCGAAACCGCCAATCCCGTACTCCACAGGGAGCTGCTGAGTGTTGCTCAGGTTTTCCCGTTAGCCGACTTATGTAAAGGTACCAAGGTACCACGTCGTTGCCCACCCCGGACGTGTGCGTAGGTGTTGCTGGACGGACGTGGGGTTAGGTTTGACCGGGGCAGAAGTTATTAATGAGATAAAATTTTATGTACTCTTCATTTTTTTTTAAATGTGTAAGTGCAATTTAATACAAGGAAGTCATATGATGTCTAAATCAGATTTGTTAAATAAAATGCTAAGTTAATAGCAGATTTTGATAATAGAAATGTATTGCCTTACCGTTTCTGATATCAGTATCGTTTTCTTAAAAAAAAATTTTATTTATATTCCAGAAGTGTTTGATTTTGAGCGGAAGAAATGATATCTGCGAGACTCTTACCGTACGGTTTACAATTTCATTGTTATGGTTTTTGATATCGCTGCGTTTTGTTAGATTATTCTTTTATTTTTTACGAATTAGTGATTGTTATGTTATGGATTTATTGCCTTTGTAGAAGAAACGAATTACATTTTTTTAATTTCTCCGCCAAATTTTTTTGTCTATGATCGTATGATTCGCTTCGTACGTATTTTTCCTTTTTTAATGACATTCGCGACTCGAAGATCCGTGATGTAATGTTGCACTTATTGTAACACGGAAGAACGGTTAATAGGACAGCTTTAAGAAAAGGATCTCGAGGAAGAAGTGTGGTTGCAGAAGGAAGGAGCAACTGCACGGTTTGCTCTATCAATCCGCGTGTTTCTGAAAGAAAAATTTCCGGGACAATGGATCGGCCGCGGTACTATATCACCGGCTCTGTTGTCACGGCCACCTCGAATTCCTGATCTCACTGCACCAGAATATTCATCTTGGGGAATCATTAAGGCAAATGTATCTACACGTCGCTTCACCTCAAATAAAGAATTGCATGACGCTGAGAGTGACACCTTTCGTAATGTAACATCAGAAATACTCGTCACTTATCACAGAGGAAGTGGTGACGTTTAAAATTGTGCGTGCAACATGCATATACATTGGGCGTATACACACACCCGCTGGACCGTTAAAATTAGCACGATGTATGAAGAGAATAAATAAAATACAAATTTAATTTCCATAATATAAAATTGAATGTTTGTTTGTCCCGAACGCGTTCCTACACCATTAATCCGATGGGGATGAAATTACGGTGAGGTGTTGTGCGCACGCCCGTGAATGTTTTTGAATCGGTTTGGACCCGCTAGGTGGCACTGGAATCGAGATATTTCGAAAAATTGTACTCACGGTCTGATTTCTCGTATTCAGAATATATGTTACACGGGAAGAAATATCTCTAAAAAAAATGAACCCGCTAAATGGCGCCAGGGTCGAGATATTTAGAAAAATTGCATTTCGGTCCGATTCGGCTCATATTCAGAATATTTATTAGTTAGGCGAAAAATAAATTTGAAAAAACTTTATCCGCTAAGCGGCACCGGTGTCGAGATATTTACTACGAATCAAACAAACTGATATGCAAACAGACCTATATAGTAAAAGGCATCCGGTTAACAGCCCTTAAGCTGGTTGGCAGTAGCTCTCCTATCAGCTTTTCTTTTAGTTCCCAGTATGAATTACAGTTCATATCATCCATTATCTGTTTTATGAACTCTAAACGTGGTCTTCCCTACAATTTTCCCTTTCACCACTCCTTCTATCACCCTTTTAACTAGGCCTTGGCGTCTAAGAATATGTCCTATTAGTTGCACTCTTCTTTTTTTCAATTGTTTTAGCAAGCTTCTCTGTTCATAAATACCTCCTCATTTGATACTTTTTCTATCCAACTTATCTTCAGCATCCTTCTGTAACACCATGCTTCAAAAGCCAAAAGCCTTCTGTTTTCAGACTCACCAATTGTCCATGACTCACTTGCATATAATGCAATACTCCAAACAAATGTTCTTAGTAAATTCTTTCTTTCTTTCTCAAGTCACGGCTAATATTATTTGAGTGTGTCCGCTATAGACTAAAAAACTACTGGATCGATTTACGAGCGAGTTGTTTTACGAAACGGTCTGCGTCGTTCGGAGAAGGTTTAAAGCAATAGATACCCTCGATTTGACTAGCAGAAAGAAAGTCAGGAATATTTTGAACCGACTGCTGTGTTTAGAGAGTAGTTTGAATTAAATCCGATAGCTAGCGGTGTTGTTTTGCCAATCGGATTTATCTACATTGTGACTTTTATTAAATTGAAAATTTTAATTTTGTGAAGTTCCTTAATGTTCAGTTTTACCGAACTTTCAATCGTGTTCATTTAATCTATACACATAAATATATACACACTCAAATCTAGCAATAGTGAAGCACTGCCGTGTCTGCTAATATTTAAGTAAAATAGGGGGTACATGGACTTCCCGGGCTTATTTTAGCTAGGAATCTTTGTAAAACTATCCTAAAATAATAGATTTCAAAATTTTTAAACGGGAATCTAAATGTTTAGATTGGGAAAAAAATTGTTTAAATTATTTTTAAAATATTGTTACTTTTCTTAATATTATTTTAAAATATTATAGTGATTTAACGTTACTAAAAAAAAAAATAAACCCAAAATATAATAAAGTAAACATGACTTTCTATTACGTCTATTAAATTACATATACCCTTTTTTAAAAGCCCATAAAATTTTATTTTACCAATAACTTATGATTTATTTATTGTTTTTATTGAATTATTATTTATTGTAATTTTTTTTTACAATCACGGGTTAATAATTATTAATAAATCCATGTATTTAATTTAAAAAAGAAGAAGGACATGAAGTCTGATTCGAATAGATGTGTGCCTTCCCCTTGTAAAATCCAAATATTTCATTAATTTAATTATATTTGGCTATAACTCTGCAGCCGATGAAAATAAGTACCAGTTATCATATATCATTGAAACGCTCTCAATGAGGAATTATTATTGCAGTTAAGAATAAATTTCAAAACCCAATTTTTTTTTAGATTTTGAGATATTTTGGACCCTTTTGGTCCAGTCGATTGCAATCAAAAGGGGAGATGCACAACTAGATTTTTAACAGTCCTAATTCCAAAACTTCAACATTCTATGGCTAATCGTTTTTGAGTTATGAGAGACACACGTATGTACATGTATACCTATGTCCAGACGTCACGTCAAAAATAGTCAAAATGGATTTAGGGATGGTGAAAACGCATATTTCCGGTGAGATCAGAAAACCGAAATTTGTCGCGATTACAATATTTCCTTGTACTTCGTAAAAGGAAGTAAAAACACAAACCGTTTCAAATCTACCGATAATTCTTTGTAATATTTGGCCGATAGTGAGAAAAAATAAAAATATGAGACTATTTCAGGTACATTGGAACAAATACAAAAGACAAAATAACAAATTTTATCTACCGTAAATATTAGCTAAAAGTTTACATTAAAAATTTTAAAAAAAGAAATAAAAGGAGATGGAAAAAAGTATGCAGAATGTTCAAAAAGTAAAGTGACCTTATGGAAGAATATTTATTTCTTTTATTGAAATTAATTTTAATTTGGGAAAAATTACATGATCTAGAAGATAATATTCACAGTTTTCCGATACATTAGCCCGCACCCAGAATGCCTTCACAGACAAGTGCAGAACGGATGCACCAAACAAGTTCTCCAGCAAGCGGCTATACGACGAGTTCTAAGAGACAGGGAATCGGCAGATGCAGCCAAAAGTACTAACACCAGAGAAGTTGATCGACGTGCAAGCTGCGTACTACTCTGTTAATCTCGATAAATCTCTGTGACGCCATCAAGCCATCAACGGAGGGTAACTCTGTTGGCGGTGCCCAAACGGCACCGTGCAAACGTTTAAAGATGTATCCGTACAGAATTAATGTACTGAAAAACGTGTACGTACCTTTCTACAAGCGGGTTGTGTCATCAACGCCAGCTGGGGAAAGAACTCGACGATCGGTTTCGGTCTGGTGAGGCACGGTTCCACCTCGATCAGTGGCGCGTCGTGTATAGGCACTGTGGAACTGCAGCACCTCCTACTTCCACTTGATATTATCGATAAAATTTAATATAATGAGTCCTTTTTTCTTTAATTCTTTCTTTATACTTGTACAATACATAATCCTTAAGCTTAATGTCAGTAGCCACTCCTTCAGTTTATGAAATAGATTCAAAATTCTTTGTATGAAACTGTGCGTTTCACAGTAACAGCTGCTGGTGTCTGGCTGTTGTGCGTATGTGCTCATATGAAGTTGCACCCAAGACTGCGAATGAGAGAGAGCACTATCGCTCCCGCAGTGCCGATCCTGGCGTGCTGGTGGAAGGTAGTTTTTTTTGTACTCCATGTGAGTATGGAACGTACATTATTCGTTCCCTTTCCTAGTTTAGTCTGGAAGGAATATGAAAACGGTTTAGTTGTACTTTCAGTAGCGATCGGAAGATGGCGGAAAGCAAGGGCCCTTTGATCACCAAATCTGTCCAAATATACGCTGGAAGGGTGAAAGAGAAGGTAATTAGTGAAAACTAATTACGTATTCGTTTCTGTGTACATAGAAATGTAAATTAAGCACCGCTGGACTATAGTGTTTTTAAGTGTACATTATATTAAGTTATTATTTAATAATACTAAAAGATATTATCTGTACTGTCATATTATTTATTCGGTTAAACCGTGTACCATATTCTTTCTTGTATGCGATAAGGTGTAGAATTAGATTATTATCCTGCTTCCAGTTATTCTATTTCATTCATTTTTTCTGTTCTTTTATTTTACAGAAAACTTTAACCGTGGCCTTGAAAAGGCCCAGAAAAATTTTATGGAACAGCACCCCTACTAATTTTAGCTATGAGCTGCTACTCACCTCAATGGATACTTGAATGCACAGAATTCAACAATTTATTGTAGAAAATCCACATCAGCTGCGTTGACAAAAAAACGGGTGTTTGGTATGCAACGCCGGTACGCGAAGTTTCATTACATTGTTTCACGCCACAGTGAACAATGAGCACTACACACAGATGGTGGAATAATTTGTAAACTCTGTACCTGTAGACCGGCTAGAGTACACTTGATTTCAGCAGGAGAACACTACAGCTCATACAGCCAACAACACTATGACTTTCGTGGATCTGTGTTTTCACGGACAAGTAATTTCGAACAGGTTGTGACTCCCTCCTGATTTTTTAAGAATGCCGCTTATAAAATTCATCGTTACACCGTTCCCGAATTGCAGAGTCGCGGCAATCCCTAAATAAACGTTACAACATGTGTTGGTAAAAGCATACAACGTTGTATTTACTTATGTGAATCGCATAA
>JAAAKQ030041522.1:0-16688 GCA_010016005.3 Zanna intricata
GTGCCACAAAACAGCGTAGCAAAGCGAGAAAAAAAAAGTAAAAGAGAAAAAAAAAAAAAAAAAAAAAAAAAAAAAAAAAAAAAAAAAAAAAAAAAAAAAAAAAAAAAAATTAAAGCTTATGAAGAAACTTCTTTTCACAACACAGTTAACATTATTACACATTTCATAAGCAAGATGACAAAACATTACCAAATTATTTGCCGATAGATCAGGTTTTAAAATCAGATTGCACCGGCCTCTGTGGCATGAGTGGTGGCGCCTCACCATTAAAAAAAAAAAAAAAAAACCTTAAAATAGCAGCTCACAGAATTCAAAAGAGGTTGTAAAGTATTCAAGAGTAACATATAATAATTGCTACCTAGTAAAACAGCAAATGGTATATCCTGAAAGCATTATCATTAATATGCAAATTTTGATTATAAGTGAAAGTTATTAATCACTAACATATTATTTGCATTATTCAAATGAAATAGCTTTTGCAGACTAGAAGTTATTTGACATCCTTACAAAGATGACCAAAATGTAGTAACATTGTTTTCCTGCATATAAAAATGGATACAGTAATTTTACCTTTATTATTTTAAGCTGCATAATGTTAAGTTTTCAATTCTTTATTTACTTATTATAATTATTTTTTTAAATGTAAAACTTTCATCTAATTGGTATGGTGGCTTCTTTTTTTTGTAACAACAAATTTTCTTACACTATGTGTAATTACATCTCAAAGTTGTCCATGTGAAGTGGTTCTTGCATCTGCAAATATTATCTCAAGTGTATTTTTAACAATATCATTATGTAACTTTAATAACACAATAATAATAATAATAAAAACACATAAAACACTGAACTAGACAAATTTATCGATTCTTCAGCTCTTTTATACTGTGATGTATCATTGCCTTGAATTATACTATTTATAACTTATTTGACTATTGGTAAATTACAAATTTATATTTATATTTATATTTCACAGCTTCCACTGTGATTATCTTTCATGTCACAACTTCAAATGAGTTCCATACAAGATATATTCTACATCAAAGATATAATTAGTTATGAAAAATGAGGCCAATAATAATTTAGTGATTTGTTTCAATGGGTTCTAACATCATCTGGGGTTCATGAAAGAGTGAAAAGAGAACCCAAAAAATTATAAAAATTTTGTTAACATTTAAAAATTATAGAATAAAATATATACATACACCATTTTAGGGCTATGCTATGTGGACGGGGTTTGCCGTGAAGGCGAGGCGGAGCACACTGTCCGGGGCAGACTGGCTCAGTAGTAACAACAAGGGGTTCAGAAAAATCGCTGCGACCTCCAGCTGTTTCACATGAAACTCTCACTTCATACTGAGTACCAGGATTTAGACGGTCTAAAATAAACTCTGTCTCCGTACCCATATATGCAACGGAAAATTCTGAAAATTTAAAATAATGACCTGACATATGTCCATTTTAACAATAAAATTATAAATAACATGTACTAAACACATAAATATTATTCATAAAATAATAACATAGCTACAATAAAATTTAATTTAACACAAACTTAATTCATCAGCAAAAAAAGGATTATTAAAGAAGCATTTAGGCTAATCATTTATGGATGACAAGAAAAATCAGTACAGCCCAACATTGCAGAATCATCATAGAATAAATTTTTCTGAAATTTAATCAACATTCATCATAAACAAGAATTAAATGTTGGGAAATATAGTTCATCAGCAATGATAGAAAAAATAAATTTTTGAATACTGACAGAGAACAATCATCAAACTACGTTATAAAGGCTCTTAAATCAAAATAACATTAAATTATAATTTTAGATTTTCATTTTTCTGCAAATGACTCCCAACATTGTTTGCTAAAGAATTAAAATTTTGCAAATAGTTCCAACTTTGCAATTTCTTTCAACAACCATTCAGCAAAGTTCTTTCAATTACAGTAAATAATTTAACTCAGAAATCTTTTAACTTATAACTCCCAATTAAGGATGAAATTATAATTTAAAATTGATAAAATAATAAACAAATTTTAGGAAATCAACATATTTTAAGAAGTACTTAAAAGTAGGTAGCTGTACAAATAGTTGAACTCTGATTTCTCAATTTTATGTGCTGAATTATATAACTGAAATTGTTTATTTTGTGAAATAAAAATAATTATATGAATTTAATTCCTAAAGAAATAAAAGCCTTTAATTAAATCATATGTATAGGAAATCAACATTGCTTTCTTGACAATGCTATGTAATATTAAATATCAAGCAAAACACCTGCTAACATTTTATTAAAAACCACAACTCTTCCATAACAGAGGCTTTATGAAGTAAATTATTACTTATAAAGAATGAGAAATTACAAACACATAGATGCACAACAGTTCAACATGGCGGTCTGAAGTAGTGTTGGCACTGCCAATAGTAGAGTGGAGAGGATAGTCAACTGTGATAGACATCATAGTTGACTTGATGTATCAGTCCCTTTGTTGCACTCATGTTCTTAATTTTGAATAATTTAATGCAAAACATTCTTAATTTCTGCATCTTTATTTCCATATTTTATAAATAGTTTTTTTCAATACCACAATGATACGGATGGAACAGAGCCACAAATTTAAAAAAAAAACCTCATCTTTAATTTTTCTTTTTTGTTAAAATAAAGAAATAAGAATATTAACTTGTGTGAAGCATGTGTTTTCCATTCCTCATTCCTCCCTGTGGTCTAACAATCTTTCACCACTCTGCATGTCAACTGAGTATTTTAAAATTTGATGAATAATAATTAACAGTACAAATAAAATAATAAATAAGGAATGAAAAAGTTATTTTTACCTCCATTTTTTTTTATCTGAAGGCTATATGAAGTAATATCAGCACCACCTCGATCAACAGGAGGCTCCCACTTTACTTTGAAGCTGTGTGCATGGACTTTACCTTTAACAGCTAATCGGCAAGGAGGGGAAGGCCGTGCAGGTAGAGTTCTATAACCCACTTCTTCTGACCATTGTGAAACACCTTCAACATTATGGGCTTTCAACTACAAACCAAAATACACAACTTAATAATTAATTGTTTACTTTATTGTAATGAAATTAATAGAATTGTATAAGAATATATAACAGTAAAGACGGTTCAGTATGAGGTAATATAAAATGTATTAACATCTTCATTTTGTAAATTAAAATATAAAATATTTTTGGTTGTTTGATTGGTTCTTATGTTTTTGGTAATATAAAATATATTAATTTTAAGGTTTGAAATATTAACGGTTAATAATCCATACTTATTACATTAATAAGTAGCTACTGAGAGAAAATATCTTCTCACTGCTTAGTCTACTTATTTTTCATGTCACAATCACAAATTTTTAAACAAAAGCTAGCTTGCACTGTATTAATTCCAACAACCCATAAAACAAGAGTTTTTTTTTTTAATATTTGAAACCAAGTAATTTTAAGTAATATGACTTTAAATTTGGATTTTTTGCTTTCTTTTCTTCTTATAATTTTCTTCTCAAGCAAAATGACTTGAATAACTAAATAAATAGTTTAGTTATTTTCTAAATAACTAACTGTAAATAGGAAATAGTAAAACTGGTATACTGAAATTGATTAATCTTCTACCAAAAATTATGAAAATAATAGAAATAATAAATTCTAACTAAATTATTAATAGATAAGCGATAGGTAAGTGACAATGCAATAAAAAATAAAAAATGCAAAATTTTATCTACGAAGGATGTTTCTTCTAACAATTTTACAGTAAACTCACGATTATCCGTGCATGAATTTTATTTTTTTTAAAATAATTATATCTATATGTATTTTTTTAAATATCTGCTCCACTTTCATCTTTGTGCATCCTATAAGTGTACACGTGTTTGTATTTAGATGTTTGAAGCGGGTGATGGGTGGTATCTGAAGTCAACTGGACAGGTCTTAGTTAGCCCGATTCTTTAGTTAGGCTGTTTTAGTTAGGATGTTTCTTTTCAAAGAAGAAAACAATAGTGAATACATTTATACAGTTTCATATAGTTGCATGTTATAATACATATTACAATTTAAGATTTGATTATATGTATGATACATATTATATATATTTTTTTAAAATAACTATCCCACAAATACTTTTAGTGTAAAATTACATAAAATAAGATTTATTTTTTTTATTTTCAGTACCATTTATTTATTTTTTTATTTTAAGTATCCTTAAAATGCCTAATAATCGAAAGAAAGTCAAACTTACTATAAAACAAAAACTAATGTTAATTGAAAAAATGTAAAAAGTTGAGTCTACATCGAAGCTCTCTGAAGAATATAGGGTTCATACTCCAACGGTTCACAATATAATTAAACAAAAAAGAAAATTGGAGGAGTTTACAAGAGATTGTGACAGTAATGTATTCTTTCAAATCAAAAAACTATGAAAATGTTGTCACATGAAATTTTGATTCAGCCATGCTTAAATGGTTCAAACAAAAATGATCAATCACAAGAAATACCAATTAATGGTCCAGTATGAACACATAAAGCTAAATTTTTCCACAATGCATTGGAGTTAAATGGCAACTTCAATGCCTCATCTGAGTGGTTTATCAGATTTAAGCAACTACATGGTATTCGAGAACTTATGATGCAAGGAGAGCGCCTCAATGGAGATGTTGAAGCCACTGATAAATTCTACATCAAATTTGAAAAATATTTAAAATCGGAAGCTTTGCAACTCGATCAAAAATATAATGCCGACAGGCTTATACTGGAAGTGTTTGCCTAGTAAGACACTTGCTTTGTCTAAAGAAACATCCACTCCAGGACATAAATCATCATAAATTTATACTTTTACAGTTACATGTAATAAAAAAACTTTTTTTTATTTTTCTGTATCTAATTCATTTTCAAGTGTAATATTATGACTATAATCACAATAAATACATATGTTTATAAATAAGTCACAATTTTTGCCAATATAATTTTATCTCTGACATACACCATATTTTGTCATTCCATTGAATTAGTCAAACTAAACAATTTTTAAACTGTTTTAATTAAAACACAAGTATGTAAATATTTATAAATCAGACCCTTATATAGTGATACTTTTACTTTATTAGTACAGCAATAACATTTTTATTTATGATTTCCATTATTAGAATTTATTTTGCAGAATGCATATGGAAAGGCAGCTGAAAGCTGATTTCAGTAACAATCAAGTGAACAAAAATAAATGATCTGAATATAGCAAAATGCTCGCTCTATTTATCTTCATGAGCACTATCACTGAATAACAGATTAAAAAATAAAAAAATAACACACATGAAAAAACAGATAACCATCATACCCTAAATTTATAGAAGGTATGTCTATGTAGATCTCTACAGACATAGACAGTATCTTTTCCAGTGTAAACAACAAGGAATCCATGTCCAGATTCCCTATCCTCCATCTGAAGAGTAAAATCCTCATCACAAGGCCGTCTTTCCCAACCAAGACTTAAAGCTGTCACTTCTGCCTTGATCAAATTAGGAGGAGCAGGCTGTGGAGGAGGACTATCTGATGTCGAGTACATCACCTCTTCTGAGTATAGACTGAAAAAAATAAAATATTAAAATCAATATGGCTAACAAGCAAAAACAGAATGCATTAAATATTCATAAGAAAACAAATTTTTTCTTTTTTTTTCTAATTGATAATCATTTAAAATCGTTCCCAAAACAACTGTAACAGCATCAAGCAAAACTATATGTTTGCTTTTTTTTCATCTTTGATAATGTACAGGTCCACAAATCATCAAAATTCTAATTGGATAAGCTTACTTATCTAATAAGTAAGCTTTATTTATAATTTGATAAAAACTATATTCCTAGTTACCAACAATATTTTATTACGTTTTGTCGAAGTGCTTTCAGATTAAGTACTCCATCTTCAGGTGCATCCAAAACTACGAACTTTCAACTACACAAGTTTTGTCCCAAAGGAATCTAACCTACTTTGAATTCTCCGTGCTGATGCTATTCTTCATCATCCGACTTGCAGCATCCTTCAAAGAAATTGATATGCTATCATCTGTCTTTCCAATTTCTGAAACAGTTCTAGAACTCAGGTATTGGAATGGCCTTAAGAGCTCTCGTCGCATTCTTCTGAGTTGTTTCTGTTGTCAAACTGGTGCCTTTTGAGTGGGATTTTCAGTTTTGGAAACAGCCAAAAGTCACAGGGAGATGCAGGCTCCCTGTGGGATTGTACAGAGGCTGGCGAAATCAACTAATTTGGTGTTTTACCAAAAATTGTTGCATAATGTTTGATGAATGTGCTGGTACATCCATGATGAAGAAGCCAGTTGCTGGTTTCCCAAAAATGCGGTCGTTTTCTCCTAACTACGTCACACAATCTTCTCATAACTTGAAGGTAAAATTCTTTGTTAATCATCTGACCTGTTTGGAGTGTATTCATGATGCACATGTTATTGTGGTCGAAGGTCGGCCAGAACGATCAACAGATAAGCAGCCATTTTTAAACCGCTTGTACCACTCTTTTATTTGTGTTTTGCCCATACACTCGTTTCCAAAGGCCTTCTCAGTCATTTCAATATGCATCATTTCAATAGTTTCTGCACAACTTTTTTCAAGTTTGAAGCAAACTTAACCCAAACTCATTGATCTGATCTATCCGTCATTTTCAGCGATTACAAAATCCAACAAACATCAACAAAGCACTCTAAACAAAGACGCACTGTGCAAGAACTAATATGTTCTGTTGATAACTGCAGCATCTGGCTAGTTCGGGAGAAGTTAGTGGTTATGCTTGTACCTCACAGAGTTCACTACAAATGTTGGTACGGAGATTTTAAAGTAGGTCGGATTTTTTTGGGACACATCTCATATTTCATATGTGTGAAAATAAAATGAAATAAAAATTTTTATTATGATAATAGAATTTAAGATCAAGATTCAATTTGAGAAAATTAAATCTAAACTTTATTTATGTAAATTGTTAAGAATTCTGACCAGCTTTGTGAAATGTGATTTCATGCATTATAATTTAAATTTATTCTACTCCTTTCAATTTTTTTTCTAGAAACTACTTTTTGAGATTCCAGGAGCAGCAGAACCACCAAATTTTAATGAATACATATTTGTAACACTAGAATCAATTTAAAGTTGTTTACCCATAACAGTTTTCTAACTAACCCTACAAATAAAAATTTAATCTCATTTAATACTCTTTTTTAGTTATTATTAGACATACCTTTTGCCACACTCATTCACAGCACATAGTCTAAAGTAATAACGAGTAGCAGGCTGCAATTTAGTAAGATGGCATGCCTTCCCTTTACCACGATACACTTCAGTCCATTTTCCATTCCCTTGATCAGACTCCATAATATACTGAGTAATATGCGACCCATTATCTACAGCTGCTGACCATCGCAGCTGCAGAGAAGTACGGGAACGTGTAGTAAGCTTAGGTGCAGCTGGTGGATCAGGTTCACAAGGAGGAGTTCTAAGGGTTGTCGGCTCACTAGCATTATTACCTACTACACCTCCAAGCCATGCAGTCACACAAACAGAATACTCTGTACCAGGCCTCAAGTCCTGTATTCTGGAAACATAACAGGCATGTCAATTATTACATGAAAAATAAAAAATATAACTAAATAACTATACATGTAACTTTAATTTATAATAAATTCATTTTAAAATAATAGTGTTAGATACAGCAAAACTTCATTGCAATGGATACCAAAAGATTTAATATTAAAAAATGTTTAAAGCAATAAATAAATAAACTAGAAAAACTTCATACTCTAAGTAACTTTTTAAATAAACAACCATCAAATCTAATAGAAAAGTAAATTAATATTTATTACAAAGTAAAGAGCAAACGTATTCAAAAACAGAATTCCCGATACCAGAAATTAATATATAGATTTAGTAATTCCACATAAAATTTCTTGAGATTTATCAAAACTGCATTCACTCTAAAAACTTTAATATAATTGCAATAAAACACAAGGAAAACTTACTTTTTAAACAGAAAATGCCAAAATTAGATGTAGATAAGAACTCTAAATTATAATATCCAGTAAGTAAGCTTTATTTATGTAAATTATTAAGAATAAACAAATGAACAGGAATGCAAAGCTAAAAGAAAATAATTTTTAGTAAAATGGTACCCTACATAATTGTAAAATAATCAAAATATGGTGTAAGTCTTACTTTTTAGTTTATGGTCACTGTATAACCATAAAGTTATTAAGTAATTTACTGATACATTTTTCATTAGCCATTATAAAGGGAAAGCAAACAGTATAAAGCAAAATTACTTTAATGCAAGATTGGTTTATTCAATATGAGTCTGATCATTAGCATTTTATTTTTATTTTACATCCTTCGATTTCCAGGATGTTTTCCATATTCATTATTCTGTAAAAATATTGAGAATGACATTGTTTATCCTGGAATATCTTATTAATTCATCTCACAATTTCAATAACCCGTTAACACTTTACTCTGTGATAATCTGACTTCAGTATGGGAAAGAAGGGACTTTCTTTTTGCCCATTTCATCGCATAGTTAACCAAAGAGCCTACTTGTAATGGTCGACTTTTAATAAAATAACCATTTTTACAACTTTACTAGGAATTTCTTTGATTTTCTGGCATTTCTTGTGGCAAGAGCATGTCTATGAAGGAAGCAGTGTCCATTCTGCCCTTGTATAAGACAATTTTTTAATTTTTTTCAGAAATTCACTGTTATCATCACCAATGTACTGCACACTGCAATAAATTTAAAAAAAACATCAAAAAGACATTTTCCTGTTGCGTGACCAAATATTGATTTGCAAAACAACATATTTTCTTTGACTGATCTCTCCCCACCACATTGATATCTCACAAAACATGAAAACTGAGAAATGTTGCTACATCAGTTGATTATCAAACTGAATACTAAAAAATTCACTTAAATTCAACTGCTGAATTATCTGATCGCAGTCATATCATCAATTCGCCTTGATACTATGTCAATCAAAAGCAAATTTTTTTCAATTTTTTGCTTCTTCCAAGCCTATTAAAACACTGACCATACCAACTGCAGTAGGCAATATGAGATTTTCTGTGATTATATGGGGTTTAGACATCTTAGCTATTCTTAAGGACAAGAAGTTTTAAGTATATGTTTATCAGTATGGTTTGATTTACAAATAGAAGCTTGCTGACTTCTCAAAGTATGTAAATTTTCTTCAAAAAATTCTAAGGGTTTGCTTTTATGATCTGGATGTTGTTTCCAAATGTCAAATTGATCTTGATAGCTTCATGCTTTTATTGGAGAGGACGTTAAAGCAAACAACATGCTGTGCTTTCTATCCAATGAGGTAAAACCATAATTTAAATAACTGTCACTGTACAATCTTGTCTTTTTACTAATCGATTCACTGGATGTAGATGGCTCACTTTGTTTTTTCAAAAATTTACTCATTTTGCATAAGATTTTAACTGGAAAAAAAAAAAAAACAAAAAAAAAGTTGTACTGTTTGACCGCACGCTAAACAATGGAAACCTCAATTATTATTATTTTTAATAAAACTACACTTCAAAAAACTTAAGGCCCCAGATGCATGCTATAGATTCAAAAACTAAACTGAAGTTCTGCAATCCCTTATACCTATTTTAAATTGCTAAGAGCACATGTTCAAAATGTAGCATACAAGTGTACAAACATGACGCTCTTACAGTGAATATTTTGCAAGCAGACAAAATTACAAACCTATTGAAACCTGTAAACTGTTCATGTTTGTACACTTCATACTGCATGTTCATACTTGTTGCTATCAACGCAAATAGTTTTAACTAGGTTCATTGGGTTGTGGTTGGGGGGGTCGCAACGTATATTAGTTTGTTTTACTTTTTTGGGGTCATGGATTTAAAAAGGTTTAGAATTACTACTCTAGACTAATAAGAATAATATTGACAGTTTAAAATAGTGTAGTATATAACTACAAATGTTTATATAACTTATTCATTGTTAAGTTTTTAATTAATTTATCTTTATATATTTTTATAATTAAGGAATAACTGAAATAACTTTAATAATATAGAAATCTGATTTTACTAAAATGAAAAAATTTAAAATTCAAACCTAATGTTATTTCAAAAGCCTCAAAAGATATTTCGGTTAAATGGTAAAATTTATAATAGAGACTTTTTATTAAACAGAAACATGAAATAATTGTTTGAAGAGAAAGAAAGGATTTTATATAGGAATCAAATTGCCCCTTTGCCACTTTAAATTAAATTCATTGTAATTTTAAATATACTAATCTTGTATAGTATAATTATACTACATAAATTTCTTGTTCAATAAAATTACAACATTAATTTCTCAAACATGGTACCACTGACATGTTAATAAAATAATATTAACGATTAAAAATCCCCTTACCAGCACATTGAGACAACCCCAAGATCTTTTGACTTACTTAAAAGCCATAATCAGGAAATTAAAAAAAAAAAGAAGACATTTTATTGACGTAAAAAAATTACAATGTAAAAACAGTCATGACTGTCCGGTCCTAACTGTATACTGAAGGAATATTTATGTATTTTGGTGGATTAAAATGAAATCCAATGGAACCATGTTATCAAGGAAACAATTACTAGATTAAAATATATTTGTTTTTTTAATTCCTGATGATGGCTTTAAAGTCAGCCGTAAGATCTTGGGTTTGTCTCAATGTGCTGGTAAGGTGGATTTTTAATCTTTAATATTATTTAATTAAATACAACATAGATTGAACCACAAAAAGTTAATTGTAAATTTATCAAAAATTCGCTTTTGTTAGAAACCAAACAATTTTTTATTTTAATTACCTTAAACTACTGAACGAGTCACAGAGCAATTTAAAATTTTGCACATTTTCAGCTATGCTTTCCAAATAATCTGGTCAACATTTAGACTTGACATCAAAAAGTAATTTTTTAGAAAAAAAAAATGTATACTATAATTCAAACTGGGCAACCTGTCCATAGATAAAGATAATAAAAACACCAGCATTACAAAATTTATACTAGCAAAACACAATACTTGAAAATATACATCCCGTCACCCTAAATTTAATTTTTCTTCAGAATTTTGTGTACTAAAAACCCATATTTTAGTTCTTGTTATTTCGTTTACCGGATAATATAACAATGAAAAATATTTAAAAGTAACTCAGGCTACAATAGAGCATTGAAGATGAACCAAATGTTGGTTTACTTCAACATTTTTACATTTTAACTACTAGAAGTTTCAGAATTTAAAATAAAAATTTTAAAAAAGTGTAGATTAATTGTGTAAATTAATTATTAATCACAAAAAATAAATACAACGGTAAGTAAAAAATATTAATTTTACCTGCATGACAAAGCAGCACCGCTATAAATGGGCTTATATTTGCCTTCTTTTCCCTTATCACTGAGCAGAACTTCATAACGTATATCTGACTCAGAAACTTCCAGTTCAGGATTTGCTTTACAGTCTGGTGGCCACCACTGCAGCAGAACGCTTCGTGAATTAACTTCTGCTACCTGAAAATAGTTAAAAAGTTAATACAAACAATTAATTCAAATAGTTGATATATAATGGTTATAAGAATTTATAAGAGATCATATAAATTTTTTTCTTTTCAAAGTTATTGATGTAAAGAAAACACCTTAACTTCATAAAAATATTATTTTATTTAAAAATGCAAAAAACTAAAATACACTCGACATAATTACAACTGAAATACACTCATTTTAAGTAAACGTGTATTTATACAAAAAAAATAAATAAAGTGTTAATAATATAACTGCATGAAAACAATCAAGTAGTAACAAATTAAACAAGAGTCAAAAATCATACATGGGGAAGTATATGTTAATGTTTGTAACTTTTTCTCCAAAACCAGAAATAATGTTGCAGAATCAGAAAAATTATTATTTTCAATTCATCATTCACTTAATAAAAAAATTTGTTTTATAAAGCACTTTGAAGATAATCTGTAAAACTGCTTTATTTATTTAAAATTACCATAATAAGTCTTACATTTGGATTTCAAATATATAAATTTATATAAATGGCCTTCATTCTCTTATTCTGCAATGTCCCGCATGAGTTTTTCTATTACCATTAAAGGAAGAATATCTTAATTGGGAATACAGATCACAATTTTTCCGATAGCAAATAGTCATATTCAAAATAAATTCAGATTAAAGATTTCTGCATTAATAGCAGAGCTTCTTTATACCCTCTTTGTGTGTTCTACTTATATGTTATTTTTACTCGGTTGTCTACAAATTCGTAATCTTTTTTTTATTATTTCTCATTCAAATATGTCATAGAACGTATTTTTTCCTGTAGTAAATATTTTGCAGATATAAGAAAAATAAATATTTAAAAAAGATTAAAATACTATAAAGTTGTAAGAAAAAATAATTTGATAATATTTTATAACTGTACAAAAATTGTTTTTCTTTTATTATTACTTACAATTTTTTTGTTTATAGAGAAACTTATGTAAGAATTATAAATGGTTTCTATTTATCATTAAAGAAATTATTTTGTAGCACAAAATATCACGTATTCATAATAGAAAATGGACATTTTTAGACTGTCCCATTTAACAAAAAATCAATATTAAAGTGTTCGATTTAATGTTGATCTTGTTGAACAATCTAATGTAATTAAATATTCTAAATATCCCAGCATTAATATGTTCTTTCCACAAAAAAAAAAGAATTTAAAAAAACTACTTTACATAACATTTTTTAATGATAAAAAAAAAAATCATTAGAATAATATTTAAAAACTGTACTATGCAAATGAAAATATTTAAAATTATTACACACCAAAAAACAAAATTTTTGCATTTTGTTATGCAAAATTTTGGCAAATTTTTTCTGAAACATTTTTAATTCAAACAACTAAGATATTATTTAGAAATTTCTAAGTACAATATGCTTATAGATACACAATCATTTTTTGATCATTGACAATGCAGCCACATACTGTGAAATTCCATTAAATCCAACGTCCCATTTAGAAAGTAAAGAGTTCTAAACAAAAAGTCACACAGTTTTATAAACATACTATAAGATTTTACTTAATCATATTATATAATGAGAGCAATACGTGTGTTTAATGTTACCAGTATATCTCTTCTAAAATAAATCAAGATGGCAATAGGTGCTCACAACTAATTTCATACTATTGCTTCTACTAGCAATGACATATTTTTTAAAGCATCAGCAACAATCAACCAAAAACAGAAATTTTTGTACTTAATTTTATGCAGTTACCAGAATGAAATTCCTAACATCCTGTTACTTACATACACAGAATTAAATGAGATTGACAAAGAGATTTTACACAAATACTAAACACAAGATATGTTTTCTTCAGATTCTAATCAAAATCAGTTCTTAAACCATTCAGAAGTCATAATACAAGGACCCTACAGAGATATATGACTGCTTATTGCTGTGAATTTTTCAGGATATTTTAAAAGAAAACATTAAAAAATTCTTATTACTGAATACAAAGACATTTTTTTTTTCATATTGCAGAAGAAATGATGGTGATAGTGACAAAAATGATGATGATATAATAATAAACAGCTATTTATCATCTTAGTTCCTTATTGAACCAAAATCTAATCGGGAAATACCACTGATATCTTCAATTCGTATCTGCAATTTACTCTTCAGTGAATCAGTTTAATTTATTCTAAAATAAATTAAATCTCTAAAATAAATCTAAACTCTTTTACAGTAAATGATAATTAAAATTTAAAAAATTTATTTGTGATTCTTAACAAGTCTGATATATTGTACTTTTACTTCGGTGAAAAAAATTCATTTCCTATGTTTATAAAAGTTTTACACATAAGTAAAGTGAAAATATAAAAGTAATAAAAAGGCAAGAATTATTGTGTCATAAATAGTTATACATAGATTATTTTTAGTAATATCAGATAGGATCGTATCACTGATAGTACATAATATTCACTGACTATAAAAGAATATATGATTTTATTTAGAACAATAATAATCACTGTATCATTACCCCGTCATGATAATGAACAATACCTATTACGATAAGAATTTCCATTATAAATAAACAATATAAAATATTAATATTATATTCTCATTGTTAATAATTACTTTAAATGAATTCATTTATCAAAAGACAGTTTTCTTTCTCTAATATTCTCAACACGTTACTTTTAATTAATTAACAATCACAAACATTCACACCAAAAACTTATACATAAACAATTGTTTTTCTCATTGAACCTAATCAACTGTCACAAAATATTTATGATTCTTTTAAAAAAACATCAAGTAACTAAGTTCCTTAATGTACTATTAACTACTATTTTTTAAGTAAGGTCCAATTGGCTGTAGCTATGTAAATTTTGTACGGCTCTCAAAAAGCACAGGCACTCCGGCTCCCAGCATGTCTTGCACAAATGCAGACGTCATTTGCAATTGTAGCATCACTGTGTATGGTTTATATTTTGAAGTTGAAATATTTCAAATGAAATATCTCACAGACTTCACGCAGATTTCACAATCAGTGTGATTCAATTTTTGACCGCAAGGAACATGTCAACAGCAGACATTCATCACTAGATATGTGATGTTTATGGACCTATTTCAGCGAGTGACAGCAAAGTACATAAATGGGTAAGAACATTCAAGGATGGGTGGGACACGACTATGTCCATAATGAACCATGATTAAACCAACCTTCAGTAACCACAGACGATTTTATGCACGAAGTTGACACAAAATTTTGTGTAGAAGGCGATTCATGATTTCCACCTTGCCACTGATACTGCCATAAGTTTCAAGGTCAGTGTTATATAAAATTGTTTCTGAAATCTTGCATTTCAAAAAACTGTACTGTTGATGGATTCCTAGGCTGTTTTCTCAAAACACCAAAAAATGGAGAATGGCTAACACTTTTGACCTGATAGTGGGAAAGGAGATAAACTTTCGACCACGTTATCACAGGGAATGAGACATGGGTGTCTCAAATCATTCCAGCATCAAGGTGGCAGTCAATAGAATGGCGACACACATCTCCAGTCAAAGTGAAAGCCAAACAGACAATGTCAATACACAAGATTATGACAACTGTGTTTTGGGATAGACATGATGTCGTGTTAGTCAATTTTATGATTAAAAGGACAACAATAAATTCAGCTGCATACTCCAAGACCTTGATGCAGCTTTGACGTGCCATACAAATAAGCGACGTGAGTCTGGAGTTTTGCTGTAAAACCTCATTCTGCTGCTCAAACTCTTGAGTTAATCACAGCTTTTGGACAGGAGCAAATGGACCACCACTGTACAGCATAGACCTTATGCCAGCAAATTGCCACCTATTCTGCTACCTGGAACATCTTCACAAGCAGCTCCCATCGCCACAGTGAAGATGCAAACTGTAAATTTTTATTATGTGGACATAAACAATTTAGTAAGACACTATGATAAATGGTTAAACAAACTAGGTAACTATGTAGAAAAGTTGCATAAAGTGTAAAGAGTGAAATAAAAAGGTTTTTGACAACATTTTTACTAGTTTTTTTTTTAATTTTTATTAAAAACAGACCTTGCTTAAAAAATAGCCCTCGTACCTTCCTTTCCAAGTAGTATGGAGTGTCTTGACAAAACTAACTATACTACAGAGTAATAAAGAAAATATAAATTAAAGGAATTCAAAATCACCCCAAAGTATAAAAAAAATGAATCCTTTAGAAGTAAAAAATAAAGGACAGAGAGAAATTTAGGAAAATTTTACAGATTTATAACCAATAACTTTCATAAACACCAGAATATATGTCATACAATCCTGAAATAATTTATGAAATGTTTATTCCATAATCCATTTAATTTCATGTTTGTTCAATTAATCTTGCAACAATAAAACTTTATAAATCTTACAAGCCCACTTAATTTTCTATCTTCACTTACAATCTAACAATAAATTAATTTCGGTAGCCTGAGTTTGAACATAGTTATTTAGAGATGTTATATTTATGTTCCATATATCAACGTTACAATAGCAAATTTTTCTTCACTGTATATAAGTTTCCTTATATTCCTTTAGAATAAAATCTGAAAAAAGCTAAAAGTATAATTTCAAAATTATATTAATGGCAAATTGTTTGTATTAATGTGAGCATAAAATAACTGAAATTTTTCATTATTATAACCTTAGGTAGCGAAACCTATAAATAAATTGGAATCAAAATGATGTAAACAAGAATAAGAGTATTATAAAGGTTGATCAGTTTCTGAAAGCACACCAAGATAAGGAAATACTGAGATAAAACCTGCATCTGATATGAATTTTATTTTTAATATAGAACTCAAACTGGTGTTCAATATTAAGAAACTATCTAAATTTGAAAATTTATTAAAATATTCATATAATTACGAATTAACCAACTAATAATTTAACTAAATGAATTTTTTATCTGTTATGAACTTAATTGGAATAAACATGGGTATAGTATGGAAAGACTACACAGATAATTAATGCCCTTACTTCCGCTAGAAACTTATGATACATCATTATTATAACACTAAACATCATGAGTAGTATTCTGAATACAAGAGCACTATGTTCATACTTTTTTTTTGTCTTCAGTCATTTGA
>JAAAKQ030041533.1:6386-16687 GCA_010016005.3 Zanna intricata
AAGTTTGTAATAAAATAGTTTGTTATTTGAAATAACAAACTAAAATTTGTTATTTTAGTTTGTTATTTTAAACATTAACTGAAGAATAATGTTACAATTACATCGCAGAATAATGTTGAAGAGAATAATGTCGAAGAATAATGTTGAATAGTAATTACATCAGCTGATTGCTATCAAATTGAAAAACCAAAATTTCCCATCACTTAAGAAATGTAACAGAATTATATCTGTATGCAAACGAGACTGACTTTTATCTTAGCAGTTTTGTGTATATGGATATATATATATGTACACATAGATATGAATGTTTATTACATGTAGCAACCTATATTGCAGTAGACAAAATAAAGTAAATTAGCATATTAAAAATATCAAAGCATTATGCTGTTTTATTCAAAAAATAATGGAATAAATAATTTTGTTTTGGATTTGCTAATTTATTTACAAAAACCCTCAAATTTCATCAACAAGTGTTGCACAGCATATTCAGTGTTTTTTTTAAAGCAAAATGGGATATTGCACTTAAAAACGATGAAGCATTTTCAATAAAAAAAAAACCAAATGTTCACATCACGAGCGCATTAATTACATTCAATTACATTCGGTTTGGCAATCTTTCAGAATGGTCCGTAATTCTCTGTAGGCGGTATAACTTTCTCTTCTATTATCGGACTAGATGATGCTGTATTATAATTATTTATTACATTCTAAGAACGGGAGAGGCTCATAACGGAAAGAAAGCTAAAGTTTTTAATGTGTATAATGTCTGAAAAGATAAAGCTACTATCCAAAATAGATTTTGGAAAAAGTTAAAGATAAAAATAAAAACATTTATTATAAACTACATTCTTTAACACTTCACGAATAAATAAATTACTAATTAATTTATTCATACAGTTAACTATTCAAAACGAGCGTAATACGAATTCATAAATCTCTCTAACGATTCATCTTGTTAGAAAATAAACTTAACTAAACTGTCTTTTATTTCAACTGTTTTTTATTTTCATAAATAGGTAAATGAGAAAACGTTATCATGTGTTACCTTGTATTATTACAAATAAAATTCTTTCACAAATCTTTCTGACAATAATTAAATGTGAAAAAGATTGATATGTGCTACAGATGTAAAATAATTTTTGTCTATTATAGTTAAACCTGAACTGTACTCTTTTTTGAATCTCTACTGGCATAATGCATTTTTGACTAACTCCTTCGCAACAATGCAGTAAATTCTACTGCAATAAAAGAAAATTTATGCATTATTCCTTTTTCTATCTCATCTTTCTAACTTTACTATTCTTTATTGTTGATTAATTTTTCTGTATTTTTCTTCAATGTTTATCAGCCATTTTACTGACCTTATTCCTCTTATAAATCATTCTCATTGTTTTCCAAATGATATCGATCGTTATTCCCTCTTACTACAGCATATCTTTACTTATATTTTTCTTCCTTTGTGGTTGTGTTGAATTTAGAGCCATAAATATATATATATATATATATATATATATAAACTATTTAAACAATAGCCTTCAGATATTCCTAAATAAAAATACAAATAAATGCAAAGATAAAAACATTAATGTTTTAAGTTATATTTCAAACACGTAAATATTTCTATTACTTGGTAAAATTATAAATCAGGACATTAATTATTAATACAAAGTATTAAAAGTAAAAAACAAAGAAAATTAAAAAACAAATTATTGATTGATTTACCCTTAATAATTTTAGCTAACACAAAGATAAAATTATTTTATTGTGGTTAAATATTTCTGTAGGATACCACATCATATCATAGTAAATAAAGTAAATGTTGTAATCAACTGAAACATAAATTTTCCCTTTTATTATGTTAAAATATCACATTCTTTAAGAAATCAATAATAATGTTATCCAAAAAAAACTCAAGTCAAACATTTACACGAGTACTTTTCTTATAGCACTGATTTATGATGTATTTTTATAATTTTAAACTCTTTTCTTGTTATTTCCTTGTAAAAAGTACAAGGAAGTATTGTGAAAAAATCTCGGTTTTTAGATTTCAACGGAAATATCAATTTTCACCTTCCTTGAAACTCTTTTTGACTAGTATTGGAGTGACTAGTATACGAGATACGTACGTATCTCGCATTTATCTCTATTTATCAAAGGCATTTATCTCTATTGCAAAGGACTGGACCAAAAGTATCCAAAAAATTCCAATCTTCTAACAAATTTGGATTTTGGACTTTTTCTTAACTGCAGTAATAAGCTCTCATTGAGAGCTTATTACTGCAGTAATAAGCAGCTTTTCAACGATATATCATAAGTGGTAATTACATTGATTCCAGAGTTATAGCCAAATAAAATTTTAATTAATGAAATATCTAGATCTTACAAGATTTAGGGAGGTTTTTTAGCTTATCTAGAAACCTAGTTTTAGACGGTTTAGCTTATCTTTGTAAGCTAAAAAACCTCTTCGACGGTGTAAGCACTCGTATCCGCCATCGTTCCACATACGATTACGACTACACAGAATGAACACACCGCATGATACGCAACAGGACTTATCCTCCCCACCTTTTCCAGCAGAAGTGGGCGATATCATCAGTGAGAATCGCCAGCAGTAGAGCCCGATTAAGCTGGATTTATTACAGTGAAAAGAGACTTCCCGCTCACACCGTATATTATCTTCCAATACGCGCTTGTCCAAATCTAAATAATGTTCAATTATTTTTGCCAGGTTGCTATTAAAACGCTTTCTTCCTTCTTTAGATACGAATTTAAAAAAAAATATATTTTTTTGAAAATAAATCATTTGAAAAATTAAACGTTTGCCGTATTGGTGATGATTTCTCAAAACGAAAAAAAAAGTTATAACTTTCACCAATGTTGTATCTGGATGGGGACGTTTGTAGACCAAACCTCTTAGGTTATCTAGAAATCTCGCTACGGTCTACAAAAGTCCCCATCCAGGTAAAACATTGGTGAAAGTTATGACTTTTTTTTTTGCGTTTTGAGAAATCATCACCAATACGGCAAACGTTACTGACATGGGAAAAGAAGGCTTTTCCCACGGGAAGTTTATTTGCCATGCAGATGGAGGACAAGAACTCGACCTGTAACGTGCTATTGTGGAGGCATAGCCTGAACGATCACCGATGAAATCAACGCTCAAGCGTTCCGCAGCGTTAGACATTCCAAGATTGACAATATGAAACCATATGCAGAAGGACTTGAAAATTAGTTGTTTTCGTCCAGCAACTGTTAATGAGTTAGTGACAATGACTTGATCTACGTGTTTACGCATATCAGTTATTGCCTGAAAGTTTTCTTCCGAGACCAAAGTATAAAAATAAAGTGTTCTCAGATGGAGTGTGCGATATATTCAACCTCTCGTGACTGAAATGTTTTTTCTGGTAAAATAACAATCCTCAGTTTTTCAAGGAAATCGAACCCCATTTACCTCATGTTATGATTTGTGCTCGGATGACAGATGACATTTCCTCTGTCCTTATTTTTACGATGGCGCAGTTAATCAATTCAGTTATCTGAGAATGTCAGAGGAGTGATTGCTTCCAGATTAAACAGCATAAGGGATCGCTGAATTCATAAGACGTTTCAGCAAGATATGCTCCAGAAAATTTTGCTTTAAACGTCTAAAGCGACAGCTCAATGAAATTTTTTCGAATCGGTGTTTCGGACGTGGGTCAAACGAGTTACCGGTTCTATTGCCTTGGCCTGCAAAAAGCACTAACCTCACCATACCGGACAATACACTGAGGTTTTGTAAAAGAAGAGAAACGAAGACGAAGATACATCAACTACGAGCAATTCCAAGACGCTATTCGGACAGCATTTGAAATGATCACCTGTTATGTTGTTGCGAGTGAACAATCAGAATAGTGACGCATAAAGTTGTGTTTTGAACATGGTGGAACCCACACAGATGTTTGAGTTAAATAGAAGGTAAGCTGCACTTATAATCTTATAATCGTAAAGGGACTTACAGCCCACTCCTCCACAAAAAGTTAAAATAGATTAATTTAAAGAAGAAAAATTCACAGAAATGGTTTACTTTTATTTCGTACTGGCTAGTCAAAAGTTGACTTAAAAACAACTCATTTTAAAGTCAACTTTAAAAGTTGACTTTAAAATTTTAACAACATTTTTTGTGATTAAAATTGTGATAAAAAATAATATTCTTCCAAAATATGTTCAAAACTGCACGGAAATATCTCGGAAGGTGTTTCTACAGCCAAAAGTAAGAAAAACTATTCATATAAACATTGGTCAGAAAACGATTCGTTAGATTCTAACGAATTTATACTCCTCTAACGGTTAGAGGATTAGTGAAAAGTTATACAAAGCAGTACAGGTGTTTCAAAAGTTACTATTTTATCTAGCCTTCAGAGTGCTAATTCGTGTTTAATTCATTGATTCATTAGATTATTAAAAATTTAAAATATGTTGTGAATAGATTGAAGTTTTACAAAATCACAAATCCTTGAAGATCATATACTTCCATTATTGTTTTCTTTTAATATGTGTAAAGTAAGTTATCGATTGTCAATAATCAATTATCTTGCAAGAGATCATAGAAAGCAAAACTCGCCCAATGTTGGTCGTTATTCTAACAACAAACTATTTTTATGAATATTTATTTTTCTCTATTTTCCAAAGAAATAGTAACAGTATACTTTTTCTAAATAAATAATAACAAATAGTAAACTTTTTCTAGTTTTGATTATTTATTAGCTGCAAGGTTCAAAATATATATAATAGATATGTTTGGACTAAGATGTTTCAAGTTTGCTAAAATTAGACAGAATTGAAACTTTGTGAAACATCTCTTAATTAATCCTTTAATAAATGAAATCACTCCTTAGCAATTATTCTAAATTAGGGTTTCATAATAGCCTAAGATATTTTTGGGCGATATAATATATGATATTAAAGTAAAAATAAGGTAGCTCAAATTAATTATTACCTCACATTTATACTCCAAAGAATAAACATTGAATTTTCAGAACAAAAAATCTTGTTCCCCGATTTTTATTGCGTGAATGGGAAAATTTAAAGAATTTAGTGGCTTTCTCTTTCGTAATAATCATATACATCCAAGATTATCATACTTCTTTAAATATACACACACACATATATATATATATATACACACACCACTAAAAGTATATTTAAGAACGTTGTTTATGTATATTTAACTTTTTTCATATGTACATAGCTAAATTTTATTTCTACATTCAAATGATCTCTAAACACGAAAAAATACAAAATATAGCAAAATCATCTGGAATACACCAAGATAATATTATGGAAAAAATATTTAAGAACCAACGACTAAACGACTACGGTAGTATATCCTCTTTCCACGTGTTAAACTTTAAGTTTCTAACTGTTATTACAATATTATTATTATTGCACAATTAGATATTTATAAACATTCAAATTGTTTAGTTTATATAAAATGTGTATTAGAGAGTTCATTCAAATTATTTTTATGAATTAAAAATTTTATTAACAATAGAATTAGAAGCAAATAAAATATAATTAAAGAAAGATTAAAAAAAAAAAGAAAAAAGTAGTTATAGTAGAAATAATTTATTTTACTTTGAACTCTATTAAATAAAATAACAAGAACTGAAATAATAGATTTCCGAAATAAATGCTTTATTATCTGTAAAATATTCTATAATGAATAAAACAATGTATATACAGTTGACATTTTATAAAATATGGGTGTTTGTGTAACTCAGGATTTGGTTTTTGGTTGCATAAATGAATATTATTGTAATAGTAAATTAATACAATTCGACGTTCTCTGTGGATTCGCAGATTTTATCTTGTATAATAAAAATTTATGTATAATAATAAAAGAGTGACCTGTCTCTCACTGATTGAGTTGTCATTCAGTATCAGCAATCAGTTTAATAGAATGTTTTTTGAATAGGCTTGTGTATAACTGAATACTAATTAAAAATGTGTAATTAGTGACATTTTGTTTACTGAATCTGAAATTGCATTAATATTGATTGATGTCAGAAAGAGATACATTCCATATATAATATTGAAATGAGTTTACAATTTTAATTTGCTGAAAATGTAAATAACTATTCAGTGTTTTTAAACCAAAGCACTAACATTTTTTAATATATATGTAAGAAGAAAAAGTAATTTTTTGTTACATGAGTCATTTATTCGAGGAATGACATTTATGTATGAAAAATAAAAAAAAATTAAATACCGGTGAATTCTGTCTCTTTTCATAATATTTTTTAATACGTTAGAGCGCATTTCTAGATTATTTGCTCAATTTTCTTACGAATGTTAATGATTTCATTTGTTTTGGTCTAGTTAACAAAAATTCTCTCCTTCAAGTAACTCCAAAGAATAAATTCTCTCTATGAAACCCGGGAAATAAGGTGACCAATCGATACAATCTGACTTCAAAATTATTCTGATTTCGACTAGAGAATTCATCATTCATAATTTCGATTGTTGGAGAATCAGGTGGCGCCAATCAGTTGGAATCATATATGTTTTTGGGTTTATGAACTTTCGGCAACAAAAATTCAGGCAGTATCGCACGAAATCAGGCCTAGTAACTATCAAACCATTCTCAGCAGCATATTGAAAGGAAAATAATCAAGTGTCACGACAAGTTCAATGTCACATCACGCGGTCATTCGGTTGCGCGGTGAAAAAATGGGGGTGAAAATGAATTTTCTTTAGGTACGAGGAGTACGAAAATACCATTCACTTAAAATGTAATTTCCTTATATATATAAGTACTGGGTTGAAAATGTTCAATTACTAGATCAATTTCATTGAAATTTAGATACTTTAGTAATGAGTCTGAAGTTGTTCATATGGAAAGTATATAGTTGGTAGAGTTACGCTCAATTTAAGTCGATAACAGACAACATAACATCGAGGTTATGCTGACTATGTAGTGGTGTATTTTTCATACGCGCTTATACAGTTCGTCATAGTGGTAAGTAAATTAAAACTTGATGCTTCTGTGAAGGTCCTACATATTAATCGAATGCATGTAGCGTGTTCTGAACTGTGTATAATATGTAGCGTACCAAAATTATTGTAACAATTTTGTATTCTGAAAATCAGTACCATTCTACCTGTGAAATAGTGAGGGCGTCGGATACGAAAAATCGGTCTAGTGCAGTTCGGCGAAAGAGTTTTAATTCTTCACTGTCAGTGTGGAAACTCCAGGACTTATCCCCTCCATAAGTCCGTAAGTTTTATAAGTCTCCATAAGTATTCATAATATAAATGCTACCCAGACTTGTAGGAATCTACATCTATCGTGTTAATTTCTAAGAAGAATTTTAAATCATGAAATTTGACATTATTTTTTAAGACTTACATTGCGGCAATAGTATTTAATTTTACGATATATTTATGTTGTCATGGTGTGATTTAATTACAATTAGTTAGTAATGTTAAGGATTAGTTAAAGAACGTATAGGATATAATTGACAGACCTAAAATTAATTAACTCTATTAAAATCTTGAAAAACTAGAACAAATTCAAATAGATCCCAATAAAAAAACATTTCAATAAGAAATCACAATCAATCAGAAATTGTATAATATGTCCAGCTAACGGCTTTCTAAAATTTTCATGTATTTTTGTCCAAAATCTATTAATAAAATGTTAAAATTACCGAGTAATCCAATAAGTAGCTGGTTAATTAATTGCTGTTTTGGTTATCGAGCAACAAGGTAAAAATCTTTCCTTTAGGTCATGAAAAACATTTATCGCTTTTCTAATATCATTTTTAACAGTTAGTGAACTATAAACAGATTTAACGTAATAATCATCACTTTATGAGAGAGATATGCAAAGAATTTTTCATGATCTGTTTCAATTTTTCCAAAAATTGAATTAGAAAGAGCTTAAAAATTACTATTTTTATCAACCTCCTTGATAAAACTTGTGAATTTATATTTAGTAATGAAATTTACTTTGAATCTTTCTGATGACCTAAGTGGATAAGTGGATATACTTTTATTCAGTTTATTCTTCTATGGTTGCGGACAAAGAGAAATGAAATTACTCAAAAAATGTTACAAATATTTTAAAAAAATTGTTTATAATTTTTCCTGAATTATAAATGTTCCTTGTTGTTTGACAATCATATAATTTTAATAACAGCTACCCTTCAGATTTTTTTTATTGATATTTTTCCCCTTTCCATTTAATAAGAACGGTATGTAGAATAATTAGGTTAAATGGAGATCGAAAAATTTATAAATAATAAGTCAAGTAATTAACCATTTCTAAGTTTAATGATTTTAATTATCTTTTGTTTTTAATAAATCGTCAGTAAAATTTGTTTTTAAACTACAAATGTTTTAACATTTCAGTTGTTTATTATTTTAATTTTAATTAACTGGTTATTAAAGCTATGCATATTCTTATGTAAATTTTCATTAGTGTTTAGAATTCTATGCTTCATCTGTCTTTTATGTTTTCATGATTAAACACAAATTTAACGCATTCACTGCGGTCAATGAATGAAACAGTAGTAATGTTTACATATATCTATCGAACCGCTGCAAATGAATGAAATACTGTTTTATAACAGCTTTGTGGGGATGTTCTGAATGCTGTTTTATTATTTGTATAGAGTAAGAAACATTTGTATGAAAAAGTTTCTCGTTTCTGTTTCTTTAATAGCAAAATTCCAGAGTTTAAAAAAAATTTTCAATTCATTTTTTATTATAGAAAATTTTTATTACTAACAGTGTTATACAATTACTTATTTTAATATTAATTATTAAATTATTAGTATCATTTATTAATAATAATTAATTATTATTATAATAAATCAATTTATCAAAGTACCTCTGTGTAAATTTTATAAATTATCGGATTGTTTTCCAATTCAAATTAAACGTGTCTTATATTTTTTGTTAATAGAGAGCTTACTGAGATATGGAATCTTTTCTTATTCAACAGATCCAAAATATATATTGACTCCTCTAAAATCTCTTGTATCCAGAATATTAAGAGTTCTGTTTTATGATGTTCAGATTGGCTTTCTTGGGATAATGAGTTTTGAAGAATTGGAAAAATTTTGTTTACTGCAGAAATTTTACTTTGATTTTCAATATAGAATTCATAGAGAGAGTTTATACGAAACACGATCACAAAACTTTTTAATTCCAAGATTTAATGACAGATATGGTAAGGCTTTGCTTGAGTATTGAGTACCTAACCTTTTAAATGAAGGCCTACAAGAATTAAGATATATACGACACCAATCTGAAGCTAAGAAAAAATTAAAAATTCATTTTTTGATTGAACGTAATTTGTTATAGTGTTGTTGAGAACATGATAAATTCTACTAGACTATTGTTTTCTATGGCTAATATATGATCTACTTACTGTCCTTTAAATTACTATGCACTTTAAAATTTCATTTAAAACAGGCATCATGAAATTTTAAATATATTCACTTAACATCGATATATACCAATGTCGATATATCGATACCGATATATATTATTTTGTAATGTTCTGTCTAGTCATCAGCGTAAAATGGGTCTGATCCGAGTTTGATTAAAAATTAGTATCTAGATATTCAGATACTTGATTTTTTTTGTTTATTTTTCTTCTTCTTTTTTTGGATAATTTAGTATTATCATTATTCGTTTTGTCATTATCGTTATTGTTGTTTTAATTAATGTTAATGTAATTATTGATAATTTTGTTTCATTTTCATTAAATATACGTACATTGATTTATGCAATCCAAATTTTTTTATCTCCAAATCTAGATGGATCCCTAGATGAAGACAATACTGATATTTGTAATTTTTTTTTAATGGAAAATATTGTAATAAATAAATAATTTATTATTATTGTTATTAAAAAAATTTTTTATATTATATTAGTACTTAATACGAATTTTTATGATATCGATGCTATTTGCTATTCAAAATTTTTATTGAAATAAAAATTTTGAATAGCAAAAGGTAACATTTTTTGAATGATTATATTTGTATTAGCTAATGATATTTATTAATAAAATTTAAACGTTATTACAATAAATTTCTTACTTAAAAAGTTTTTATTGTAAATATAAGCCTTTAAAAGGATTACAATTGATTTTACCTTTTATGAACATGCATCGTAACTAATTCCATTTCATTATTTGATTTATTCAGAAGAGAATCTAATGTAATGGAAACACTAATATATTATTTAAAATTTTTAAATAATTACACGCACTTTCTAATAAAGAAACGATTTTTGTGTTTGTTTGTGTGTGT
>JAAAKQ030041544.1:0-16687 GCA_010016005.3 Zanna intricata
CATACACATCATCCTCATTCATCCTCTGAAGTAATACCTTACGGTAGTTCCGGAGGCTAAACAGATAAATAGAGGTAAGGTTTTAAGCCATAGATCGAGGCTCTAGCCTACTTGGAGGTGTGCATTTTTGAAATTGGGCAACGACCTAATACCGTTACGATTTCGTCTTTAGACGTAAAAATAGTAACTATGAATTTTATGACATATCTGATTTTCAGCTCTCTAGTTGACACCTTCCGAGTATTCTAAGCTAATGGAAAGGGGAACCAAAGAGAATATGTTCGTTTACAGCAGGAATGTACCAAAGTTTCTGTCAAAAACGAGAGAAACATTGGAGGAAAGAGAACTTTTCAGGCATTAATTGTTTTTGCCAGTTTTATTCTCACAACCATGAGGATAAAACAAACATTACGGGAGTCAAGAGGACTCCGTCCCCTGGCGTCATGGGAAATTTATGTATATATTTTTTAAATGATTAGTTTGTAAATAAAAATGGTGGTAACAAGTAGCCGAATATTTCTTTACGATCTTTCTTTTCAAAATTGCCTATTAAAAAAAAAAATTATAAAAAGTTACGATTTGTTAAATTACTTGTAAAATCGAACAAAAAATCTAAGGTTTCATCTTAAGTGTTTGATCAGAAATATTAAAAGTACCTGAAATGACCGAAATTTGTTTTTAATGAATTAATATATAACAGTAAAATATTAAGTTTAAGACCTTGAAATAATTTACTGTATACCTCTGTAGTAAAACTTTAATACTATTTCCGCCTTCATACAGCCTTATTTACAAAAATGTAATAAAAATAAGGTTACCGATAACATGTTTGAAAATTTTATAGAAGTTCTGCTTTTAGGGTAGATTAAATATTATTCCCTAACCGTCTGATCAGGTTATAAAAGTCTTCTCACTTTTTTTAGCGGTTTATATTTTTTTTTAAATATTTCATTTCAATGGATTAAATTGGTAAAAAGAAGACATAAACTTACAGAAACCAAATTGTATTGTTGTAAAAATATTAAAAGAATGTTTTATTGTAAGTTTCAGATTGTTATACCGTTGATTTTATTTTATATTCATGAAATCTTTCCCCCTTAGAGATAGGACCTTCATACTATTTACTCGTACAATTCTCATACCTCATGCAATTCTTCCAAAAGCTTACACTTATCAGTCCGTCTAAATGACGAGTTCCCACCGTGAAAGTTACTATTTAGAGATCAAGATATTTACAAATATACGTAACTAAATGTATTATTAACGAATTTTAATTTAGATTGTAGTATTGTATTTTTGAATTCGGTTATGTCAAAATGTTTAGAAATATAAAATTTTTTTGAACTCATTATCATTGATTTAAAAAATCAGTGATAAATATAATTCTACAATTTCCGTTATCTCAAACCTCCTATTTTTATTTCATTAGTAGTCTGTATACTTATTGTATTAGCACGCGCGCTCACGCTTGCGTACATGAATTGATTTGGCTACTCGTGTGAGCATAAATTTTTCAATGAAACTATATTTTTGAATATACGCTCAGATCAAAATTCATGGTTTTTCTTTTTTATGTGATAGAAAATCGCTGGATTTTCATTTTGGAGAATGTTGTGCAGACGAGGGAGTTTCTTCTTTAAACCGCAATAATGGTACCATATGCCGCACTGAAGGCAATTTTTTGGGTACTTTTAAGATGTATATAATTGTCTGAAGTATATTTTACATCATTCTATATAGAATGCGTGTTCAGTTTCGTGCCGCGTAATAGTAAGTTGTTAAGTAAAATAGGTTAAATATGGGGGTACAATATATTGTATGATCTGATAAATGTAGTTGAATCTCAAATATCGACTTAACTTTCTTACTGTCATTCATAAATTCATTTATTTTTCATAGAAAGTAAGGTATTGGTATAGGTAGCGATAAGTCACGTTTGTTTATTAACAGCTTTTACTAGTTAAATTGTTTTTTTTTTTTTTTTAATTCAAAAGTTTTAACATTGTTATGCAGTTTGTTGTGTTTGTATTTTGGTTATTTATTTTTTTCTTTCCTAATTACCTAAACGATTAGTTATAAATACTAAGTACGTATAAGTACTTTCTGATTGGCGCCCGTATAAATACTCAAAAGTAAATGTAAACACGATGGATTTTGGCCGTAATGGCGTCTGTGGCTTGCCAACAGATGCAGCTACATAATGCGCATGTGCAAGACACCGACCGCAGCGCTGTATCGGCTTGATTTCAAAACGGTACTTACTTTAAAAACACGCCTCTTATTTGTAAATCTGGTAACATGAATCTTGTAACTGGGGGGTGATTTTATTTAAAAAATGGGCAATTTAAATAATACTGTGGAAGAGGAAATTTGTTTATAATTCTGGTTTCCTTAAAGAGAGTTTTGCGGGTTGAAAGGAGGGATCTAACTTCTGATAGTGGTAATGGAAAATTTTGATTTTCTAATTTGTAATGAAAGAGATGTAAATGATTATCTGGCTATTTTTAGTTATTTAGATAGGGAATATATTATAAATTTGGTTTGTTAAGTTATAACACTCTTTGTTTTTTGTATGGATTTCCAATTGATAATTTTTTTTTTTGGTTTTTCTAATAATCGTGATTTGATACCTCTCTCCGTACAAGATAAAAAGGTCGAACAATCATGATACTAATTGAAATTAGAAAATAGAAATAACTTATCCAGATGGATACTTATCATTAGTTCTGATAAATCTCGTCGCTAAACACAAGTTGTTTACGAAGGAATGTCAATCAATTAAAAAGAAAGTACGAGGGCTATTTATCAATTTTACAGAATGGATAACAAGAATGATTTTTGGTAAATTATATAAATGAAACGAAAAAGAAATATTCGAAACAATAAAATTTTATTAAAGCACGTATGGCATAAAATTTAAAAAGAAATTTAATATCATAAAACACTCAGGCTTGTTCTAGAAGGTTCTTGTAAGGTTCCAGATTTGTAACAGAGCATTGAAAATTGTCTTAAGTGTATATTGTTCGAAGTTACTCTACAAACAGATATTTAGGAAAGAACCTCTGAACAATTATACATATTTTTGGGGCCTTTCGTAATATTTTAAACCGCGAACTTTCTTTTGAATAATGTTTTAATTAGTATCGCTTGTAGTGAAAATGTGAGGTGCCAGAATTGTATGGACGCTTACGAAGAATTTATATTTTACCCCCAGCATGGATCCTCAGGGTATTTACAAAATTATTTAGCCAAGTCTGAACTAACAGAATGATTCCGAAGTTTTAGGATGTGTATATACGAGTATATATATATATATATGAGACCTAATTCGTAATGTGACTGGCGTAAAAGTGCTGTGGTTTTTTTTAACTGCTTATACGTATCTTTATAATCAATAGTGAAACGACTGATTTAAGCTCTGCAATTTTCTAACGTATTTATATTATAACTGGTCAAAACGAGGTATGTTTCTATTGGTCCGGTATCTTTATTCGTAAAATAATGTAATCGTGATTAAGATGTTAACTTAAACAATTGGTTGAAGTTGTGTGCATTCCAATTAAAAATGAATGTTTTGATTGGCTAAAATATGATGTTTAGCGATTGGTCAAATATATTCATTTTTCTGAAATTCGATTTCTTTTTTACTCATTTTCTAGAAAGAAACTTGACGTAACTTTTCACACTGATCGTTATAACACAAATAAATTATAAAAAATATCTCCTCTTATCCATAACCTTATTCATTATCCTTGATCAATCTATAATTTTAGTGGGAAAAAGTTTCAGCATTCAAATATTTTTCAATAAATAATTATCTATATTTGGAATAATTTTATAAATAAACATTTCCAAAAGAAAAATATATATATTTGAACTAAAGTAGTGTAAGGATATAAAGTAATCAAAAAGATTCTTCTTTTTTTTTCGTGCTTTCTATAACCATTTGATGCTACATTTCGGTAATGAAACGAAGTTTTATAGTTTAACAGGAAAAAGAATCTGGAATAATATATAACTACCCCTAATACTTTTCTTTATAATGAAAGGAGTCATTTAAAATACAAAACCAGTGAGAAAGATAAAACCCTGTAACTCGTAAGATGCTAAATCATTTGGCGCTTTATTAAATTATTTTATAAATCTCTTTCAATTTCTTTTTGATATATTTAATTTATCTGCAGATTGAAATCGGTAAATTAAAACGAAGAATTCGAACAAGTTAAAATAATTCCTTTTCTATTATATAATAATTCATTATTATTATTATCTTTCATCTCGGAGCTGGAAAAGGAACAAAATCCTAAACTTCAGTACGAGGACAGCCATTGAGGTATACCTCATTCAGTGCCGTGTTACATTTAACACAGTTCGTACCATCCTATACGTCTCCAGAATTGCCGATCTTTGGACTTTTGGAATTATGAGTTTAGAATCCAGGTCGACCTTTTCTATACATTTCTTCAAATTTTTATTAATTAATCCAGTTGTTCCCTTATACAACGGGATTGACCTCTTCTGAGTTCAGAATGTAAATTTTCGTATACTCTACTGCCAGAGGGTTGTACTTGGTCATTTTATCTGCTTCAACCTTATTAATATTCGAATCAGATAGATGGATGACTGACATCAATGAGAAGAGCAGTCTTTTCTGTATTGTTTTGGAGAACCATGTCTGACCTATTCGAAGCAATAAATTTATCAATATATACAGGGAGTTCACAATACAATGTATAGTACTCACTTTTCAACATAGATCTTGCTTTATATTCATAATAAGGTCACTTCTCCGTGTCAACGCTAACGCCTAATGAACAATGTTTACTGTAAGAAAGTGGCGATGCAGATATTCCCTGTTATCAAATGATCAAGTGTCTCTGATGATTGGTGGCTCATCAATGATGTCCTGATTTTCTATGAACTTTTTGTAATTTTTCGTCGCAACGACCTTGTCCTGGATGACACGGATAAACCCTTCACTTTCTTCAAATAGAAACCCATCCCTCAGCCAACACGTAGATGCCTCCTTACCAATATTTTCCAGAGAATGAGGAAATCTATCACGGAGTGCTTTAGACTTCCATGCTTGAATACTATCACTGGTTGTAATGGTACCGGGGTTGAAATTGTCATCATCCAGCTTTAGAGGGGAATAACCCTTGTCAGATACAACCATTGCTTTGTGCATGATGATGTTTTAGATCTGGAGAAAAAATATTTCATCATTGAAACAATTTATCTGTTACAAAATGATTTCCGGTCGAGGAGGTTTCTATCACCTTCTTTCTGAGCGATATACAAATGTTCCACAGCGGATCTGGATTGATGCATCCTGTATTTTGTCAGTGTTGTGCGTACCAAGATGCTCCGGTTTATTATTATTAAAAATAAACATTTTTCCCATAATATTTGTAGCAGAAAATATTTATTCACTTTTTTTATTGGTAAAAAAATATTACTTTTGTATTCGTATTTCTTTTTTATTTTGATAAGATGAAGTAGTAATAAAAATAATATTACCATTAAATTTTCTAGATGAAAAAAGTATAAATGAAATATATGATGAAAGGTTGTAAAAATATATATTACTGAAACGAGATGTTATTTTTAACCTAAAATTTTTGTACATTTATTTATTTATTATTATTATTTTTACTCTAAAATGATGCTATTCTTTCGTATCAGCAGTATAACATCGTTGTATTTCATTTTAAGAGACGTTATAAAGACAAATAAGATGAAAAATATTGAAACTTGTTTTCTTTTTTTATCGTATTTTCCTCCCGAGGCCAATGTTATAATAATGAATATTTTCGAAAAATATTCTCAGTTGTAAAGGTAATATTAATCTTTGAAAAAAGATCGTTCAGGATCTCTTCTTATGTTTATTCTTTCGATCGTTTAATCCGGCTTCAGATATTTTTTATTCAGACATTTTAAACTGATTAAAAGTATACAATTGTTTTATTTTTATTAATAGATGCAAGTAGTATAAATAATAGAATTAAAGTAAAATTGCTTAAGAATACGAATACTATTTTTTTTTTTTTTAGAGTTAAAGTGCGAGAATTTAATTATCCAGTTTATTCCAACGTTGCCCAGAGAATAAATTAAAATGTCCTACAATCACTGGTCTTAAGTTCTATACCTTAGATCGCGATGTTAAATAATAAACCTACATGAAATATTAGAAGAAAGACGAGACAACGTTGTTTTCTCGCCCGCTGAAGTGAGGCAAAGGAAACCGAATCTAAGATTTTCTTGACCAAGAAAAAAACATTTAATCAAAACCGTCTCACCCGTTGAAATGATATCTAGTGAGATGAAGTTAAAGAGCTCTCGAAAAATAAATTTTGAAAGTAATTAGGTTTCATCACTTCTATCACATTTTTAATCCCTTGTTTCGGTGATCGGTAGAAAAAATAGAAGTATTCCGTCTTCATCACTTTATGTACGTTCGAATACTGTTAGGTAAGCATCCTCACGCTCGACAGATAAAAATCAGATCGTATTCGCACAAGCTGTATCTTTAGACGATCATTTCACCTAGTCGCACTTTAGTGGGTGGTCAATCTTTAAACGATTTTCTCTCTACGACTGGTATCAAAAAAAGTCTTAAACTACTATTATTTCTATATACATCTTATAACGATTTGACGAATTGAAAATATGTAGCTAAACCATATCTACCGTTTTTTCTGCTAGCCAAATAGTATTCTTTTTGGTGAAAAGGCCTTGTGGTGGACACTTTTTGCCAAAAAAATCCAATATAGATTGTAAATTTTTGTTTATCCAATAAAATTTGCTGATGTATCTCTAAAGAAAAATTAATTTAGAATTTTTTTTTTTTAATAACTTTCCTTCTACTTTATAAAACTTTTACAATAAATTCTGCCCTGTACAAATCTCAAAAACGATCCAGAAATAATTAAGTAATTTTTTAAAAACTTGGTTTTTTCAAAGTTTTGCAAACGCGTCATCAGATTAGATTATTAATTTTAAAAAAGGGTATTTTTCTCTATACTTGTTTTAAAATAAGTGGTTTCGATTTTAAAAACAATGAAACATATAGCTGCAAGTACTATATGGTATTTATACTTCTAATGAATTGAACAATTATTTTACTCACTGAACAATAAATTTTGTCAGACTGAAAATAGATTACCATTTTCTTTTACTGATGAGAGTAGACAAAATAACTTTTTACTAATAATATTATATTTTAGTTCCACGTTGTTTAAAATTAATACAAAATTTATTTCAACAAAGCTTAAAATAAATAACTCGTATTAAATAAAATTTGCAGTTTCTAAAGTTCAAAGGTTTAATCTATCGTATTATTAAATTATTCATTTATACTTTCAAAGTTAATATAGCTATTAAATGTTGTTTTCCAACAGATTTTGGTTTATTTTTCCTTACATTAATTCAAATTTAATTTTTTTAAGGATATTTAAGTTAATAATGTTAAATTTAACAATGTTTTATGTTCTTAGATTATTATTTTAATTTGTAGTAACATTTACAATAAAATTCATTCGTGCGTATTTGTAATCGTACATCAAGAATTATGTGATTACCTTTCTCATGATTTTAAAAAGTACTCGTTTGTCCTTAAAACTGCTGAAATTTGAAATAGGCAATAACTGGAAACGTATGATTGAAAGACGCTCAAATTGTACAAAGAAAATGAAAAAAAAAAAAAAAAATTAGGCATTGACTGGACATGTTTTTACAATTTCTGTTCTGTTTTTAACATACACAAAAGTCATTTATTTGTATATTAAAAAAAATTTGCAAAACCTTTTCTCTAGATTTCTTAAATTTTTGAAGATAAACTGGTACCAGTAATTAAATAAAATTTTAATTTAACTAAACCTCTTTGAACAATAAAATAAGATCCTTATGATTGTTTTCTTTATTGTGAAAGGAGGTAATTAATTTGAAACACTTTGACAAATGTATTGCGCCCATCATCTTGTGTTCTCCCTGGTAGAAGGTCCCTTACGCCACCACTGTCTTCATCAATTTCTGTCCCAAGTCTTCTCCTTCGTCGTCTTGTAGACTCCAATCTACGCCTCATTTGTTAACTTCATCCCTTTTGCTTCATCACTTCCTTACTCCTTTTACTGACCCTTCCAATGCAGTTTTCAAGATTCTGCTTGCGCAAACTATATGTCCTAACCAGTTTCCTTTTCTTTAGTATACTTCCCTCATAAGTGCTCTTTTTTCTTTAATCTTTTTCATTACTTCTTAATCTCTCACTTTATTCGTCGATGTTACTTTCTCAATTCTTCTCCGTACCCAAATCTCAAAAGCCTCAATTCAGTTCCTTCTCGCATCCTCACCATCCATATACTGTATCATCAACAAACCTTATGCATCTAATTTTTCTTCCTCCGATACTAATTCTTTCTTCTCTTTCTTATAATACATTCCTTATCGTATCTTACAGTTTACATTGAAGATATGAAAAATATCGATGATAGGTTTATCCTAATAAAGGATTATCCTTGCCTAACAACCTGACCTAGGCTCCCACACAGTCAGTCATATTTTTATTAACTTTTATTTCTGCCATTCGTTTCGTATTCTCATAATTCTTTAATTAATCATTTTTCTTTCCATTTTGTGCATTTTTCTTAAAGAATTTCCTCACTTTCTCCATTTTACTGTATTAAATGTCTTCTCTAAATCTGGGAAACATAGACTTATTTCTCTTCCTCTCTCTAAACATTTCTTTCCATCAAGCCATATTAGCCCAATTCCGCCTGGTTCCTTTCCCTTTCCTGAAGCCAAAACTGTTCCTCCCTTGTATTCTTTCCCGTTATTCTTATCAATTTACAGTTTAGGACTCTTAATTATATTGTAGCATCATCGGCTATTGAAAGTATTGTTCTGTAATTTATCTGGTACGAGTTTTCTTAGGAAATGTCACAAACTCATAACAGTTTTCACAAAATTTTCAAGCTATTTTCGTGTATTGTACCAGTTCAACTATTTCTTCTTCCTTCTTCACTACTTCTTTCTTTTAAACACTACAAAATTCAACAGGAAGTTCATCTACTCCAGTCAGTTTTTTATTCTTCATTTTTTTTAAACTGCGTTCTTTCCATTCCTTTCCTACATTTAGTTTCTCGGAGTTTTCTCTTGTCATTACAGGTCTTCCTTGTACTTATTCCATCTTTTTCTTACTTTTTTCTTCTCATATAGCATTTTAGTAATCATACCCTCAATTTCTCCTAGTTTATCAGTTCTTTTTCATTTATATGTAACTTCATATTATACTGTAAATCATATTATACCGCTCTTTCATTTCTAGATCCTCAGTATGATTGTATTCTTCCTCAGCTAACTTTCCCTACCCTTTTTTTGTATTTCCTTTCTTACGCTATTGTGTTTTATTTCTCTTCTTTCTTCTATTTACTTAAGCATTTCTATGGCTTGGTTTCTTGGCTCCATTTTCTTCATATTAGCCTAGTTCTTCCTCTTCTATCTTTCCAATAGCATTGGAATCCAATAGTGAGGATTTTTATTCTCATCCAGCTTCCTCACTATTCTCATTTTCCTTTTTCTTCCTTTAATTAGGTTTATTCCTACTATTTTCTCAACCAGTTTATTCAGTGTTTTTATGTTCCATTTCGTAGTTATCTTCACTTTTTCTACTTTCTTTAAAGCTGTTCTCATTTCCATCATAAGTAGCATATGATTGCTATTGATATCTGAACCTGGTAATCCATTGGCTTTTTATACAGTATTCCGATAGCTTTTATCTACAAAAAGATAAATATATTTTTTTTGTAGGTATATTTTATCTACAAAAATGTCTACCATAAGATATGGTCTACCTGATCGCATGCTTTGCCTCTAGGACATAGCTAAATATATCTCCTTTTTGCTTTTTAACCAAGGTTGGTTATAAATAATTTTTTCTGTTGGCAAAATCCTACTATCTTTTTCCCTTTCCATTCTTTATCATTCAGCCAAATTTTTCTAGCACACTTCCTTTTTCACCTTCTCTGACCACAGCATTCCATACTCCCATCAATAACTTACAGTAGTCTTTTCTGATTTTATTACATCTTCAATACTCTCATATATCTTTTAACTGTTTTTTTCTTCGTAATTGAATATTTTCATGTATAATTTTAGTACAACTAAATCTTTTGGTAACAACTCAATCCGATTGACGATGTTTTTCTATAATGTTTGTCTTTCTGCACCCATTTTGTTACTTTATTTCTGATAATTACTGCTGCTTTGTTTTTTTCCTTTCTTTCTTCTAGAATAAAGTTTGGTAACTTCTCCACTCACCCTGTCCTTCTCACCTTACTTTACTCAGTTCTAATATGTCCATTTTATTTATCGTCATTTTACTCTTGTAATTCTCTAACTTTCTACTCTATAATAAAGTACTGACATTCAAGTTCTGATATGCAATCGGTTTTATTACTGCTTCTTCTGGAGATCTGAATGAGAAGCTATTTTAACTCTAAAATATTTAACGGGAGAAGCCAGCATCTTATATTATGCAAGGAATTGAGTTATCACTATGATCTTTAATACTATATTTTTTTTACTTTAGTACTCTAATACTGTAGACTTCCTGAAGAAATTCCTCTGTTTTTGGGGGTTTCCATCCCCGTGACAATAGTGTCCTGAACCCAATACCTGCTCTTCTGCCTTGAGAGGAGGCTTTCGGCACTTGCAATAGGGAGAACTCCTTATAGTGGGTGTAACTTGGTGCCATCATATGTTAATAACTTCTTTATAATAGCTGTTATTAATTTATATAATCGTTCTCCCTCTCTATCATGAGGGGGGGTGAATATCAGGATTTTTCCTTCACTGAATCTCAGACTTTACGTTTCCTACATTCTCTAGCATTGTATTATTAGTATTAAAAGTAAATTATTATAAAATATTAAGTTATTGAAATACTGAATTAGCTAAAGAATTAAAATAATTATTTATCTCTATCTTTGCTTCTTAATAGTGTGAATCCAAAGAAACTATAAACTATATGTCATGAAAAACTCGTCTTAGAAGAGTTACATGGAGCCATTTGATGAAAAAAGTTTTTTTTTTTAATTTTTTCAAGATTTTTTCCCAGTCATTATTGTGAATTTAAATTTATTTGAAAGAACCATGTATCAATTATGAAAGTGTACACCCTATAAAGGCGTTATTTTTCGTTTATCTTCAGACAGTTTAATAACTCCGTTAAAAGTTACATGAAAAATTAATATTTAAGTATATTTAAACAATTTGCCCCGCCGTTTGAGTTCTGTTAATTGATAGGCCTGTCATTTTTTTTTTTTATTATTTTCTATTTTTAACCGGTGATAATTCTATCTTTAAAAAATATAATTATTTTTTGCATTGAATCATGTATTGTAAAACTATCATATACTGACATAGTTTCATTATTTTAATGTACATTATAATGAAAATTTCATTACCTTAAAGAAATTTTGTTAAAATTGTTGAGAATATGGACTGTGTTTTTTTTTTCTTTAAATCAGTTAAATTGTTTCAAGTGATTATAAAAGACTTTTACATTGCAGACCAAGTATTTGTTTGTATAAATGTTATCCTATCAATGCAATGTTAAGGGAGTGAAAAATATGGAAATACTATTTTTTAAATTCAGAGAAGTGTTTTAAAAAAATATCATTTCCGTGTTTGTTTTTTTTACATCGAACTTATCTATATTAATATATATATCTTATATAATATTATAATAGAGTATAATAATAATAATAATAATATTATTATTATAATATTTTAAATTCTTTATTGAATGGATATTAAAAAAGAAAAAACCATTACCAAAAGGAGTGATGTGGTAATTTAAAAATAAAATTGCTAAATTAGTGTTACGGAGAATAAAAATGACTGTAATGATGACGTAATAGTATGGAATACACAACTGATACCATAGACTGTTACTCAGCGCCCGACTTACCATGTTCTTACGAGATTTCAGCCCCTGTTTTGGCAAGAAATATTTAATCACTTATTCTTTTACGCATATTAAACTCTCCGCGACTTGTTTTATTACTATTATTATTATAATACATGTTTTCTTAATTAACTCATGAAAATGAATGTATATTTTTATTGTTATTAATTCTATATTATTTTTTTCCTCATGCGATTATATTCAAATAAGGATAAAAAAACGGGAGTTTACTTTTTTAAGTTTTTTGATGACGAAGTTTAAAAATAAATTAAATTGTATGTGTTTAAGTAAAAATTATTTGCCTGCCTCCGTGGCGCGAGTGGTAATGTCTTAGCCTTTCGTCCGAAGGTACCAGGTTCGAATCCCGGTCAGGCATGGCATTTTCCCACACGCTACAATTCATTCTTCTTCATTCTCTGATGTAATACTTAACGGTGGTTCGGAGGAAAAAAAAATTTCGATATGTAATAAGTCCATCGTTTTATAATAAAGACCATCGTACCTTTATATGAAAATAATAATAATAAATATTATTATTTAATACAGGAATGAATGACACGGTTCTTTAATTTTTATTATTGTTAATGAGGTACGAATTGTGTAGTAGTTTTCTGTAATGGATTAGATATTAATGTTTTTTTAATAATCTACGTAAGTGAATGACGCTGGAAGTATCCGAAGGACGACAAATGCAGCTAAAATTGCAAATGAAATGTAAATCAATAATTACCTTCTGTTTTGTTTGGAAATGTTCCAATATTTAAATAGTTGAAATTTTACAAAGAATTTACCGCGAGTGAAATATTTTATACTGACTAGCTTTCTAAACAAATATTTTTTTTGTAACAAAAATGGAATACTCCGAATTTTTATTCGATTAATTTGATTAAAAAAAAAAAAAACAGGAGGAAAGAGTATCGTAACGTACAGTTTTCATTGAATTTAGAATAACAATAAAATCTAATTGTTTTAATTTAACAAGGAAAAACGTTATGCTGAAAAAATTGATACTAATTGGTAAAACCTTTTCCAAAACAATTATTTAAATTAACAAATAAAAATAATAATTCCAGGTACTTCAATCAGACTAACTTTTTGTAGATTTTTATTAATAAAAATATTTTTTTTAAACGATGGCTACTGGATAAAAAAAGAATTATAAAATGTGAAAAGTCTGATGTGGACACTAAATGACTTCATTGTACGCCTATTAAATTACATATAAACATTTTTTTAAAACGAAAAGTACATAAAGTTATATTTCAACTTCTGACATTTTTTCTTTTCTTTTTTTTTATTACTATTATTGAATTATTTATCGTATAAATTCTTTTACAATCAGCAGTTAATTATTAATAAATCAATATATTTAAATAAAAAAAAAAAAATTAAAAAAAAAGAAAAAAGGAGATGAAGTCTGATTCGAACCGATGTGCCTTCCCTTTATAAGATCCAAATATTTCATTAATTAAAATTTTTATTTGGCTATAACTATGGAACCAATGAAAATAATTACCACTTATGATAAATGGTTGAAAAGCTCTCAATGAGAGCTTATTACTGTAGTTAAGAAAAAGTAAAAAATCCAATTTTTTTTTGGATTTTGGGTTTTTTGAGACACTTTAACTTCAGTCGATTGCAAGCTAAAGGGCTGATTCACAACTAGATGTTACAACAGTTCTAAATTCGAAATTTCAATATCCTACGGCTAATTGTTTTTGAGTTATGAAGATGCATACGTATGTACAGACGTCACGCTGATACTTGTCAAAATGGGTTAAGGGATTATAAAATCTCTTGATTTGTCGTTGAAATCGGCAAACCGAGATTTTTCGCGATCACAATACTTCCCTTACTTCGTACAAGGAAGTAATAAAGAATACTGAACTGTTTAGATTTTTAAAAATTGTTTTACAGGCAGTATTTGTTTAAATAAAAAATTTAAGTAAATGGTGTAAATATAAATTGTTACCTAAAGCAATAATAAAACGTGAAATATGAATTATTATCGATTTTGTAAACTATGGGAATTAAATATTTCTTTTTCTTAAGATTATGCTCTCGTTATTTCTAAGTAAAATTTGAAGACTTTATTCTTAAAATTTGTTAAACTTCTTGAGTTTGATTTGCTTATTATTGCAATAAATAAAAACACGTTTATAAAATTATCCAAAGTTTGGCACTTCATTTTATATAAAACTGTAGCCATTTCAGTTTCAACGGAACCATTTTCAGTAGTAACGGTCAGTAATATTGAAATATGGAATGGAGAACACGTGACGATTCATCGTCAGATCTGCGATGATCTGCATGTTACTGAGGTACACGTCACTGATGTTACTAAATTTCAATATTTTCCACGTTTTTAGAAAAGATACGTAGAAGAAATTCTGGCAATATTTAATACACGGTATATTCTGGAAATCTTTATACAAACAATCAATCATTTACGTCCTACATTAAGGTTTACATACGAAATAGAAAACAGTGGATGACTTCCGTTTTTGGATTTATTAATAACACTGAAAAACATAATTTTTGTTTCGTAACCTGCGATACTTCATTTTAATCTGTTTTTTTTTATGTTCAAAACGAATATGAACTCAGAATATTTCTATCACCCGCTTTTCTTTTAAATTTTAATTAATGGTTTTTTTTTTCACTTTTTTAACGTATAATTAGCATTCAAGCTCCTGTAATGTATTTTGTTAGCTCATTTTTTTTTTTGTTAACATAATTTGTAAGCTATAAGTAAACAATACTAGGCAAAAAATTAAATCCTATCATAGTCACATATTATGACATCATATCTAATACTGAAGAGTAACCCTTCATGAACAAGATTAATATAATTATGTCTGTGTAGGTCAAAACATGCAGCGTATAACACAGCTATGTTGTTTGTATTAAGAAATGGATTTATGAATCAATTAATTCTGTTCAATCTTATTGCTGCCTTAAGTTTGTTAACAGTGCAGTGTCATAATGCCTCGAAATTATGTAAATGATGTGAATGCCTTTTGTTATGTATGTGGTATAATTACCGTAAAATTAGATAGAAAAAACATTACCACTTTAATTAAAAAAGCATACCATTCATACTTTCAGTGTAAAATTGGTAATCAGGATAAGAAGTGAGCTCCTTATATAGTATGCACTAATTTTTCTGTATATTTAAAAGGATGGCTGTAAGGTACACGGAAGAGTTTGCCGTTTGTTGTTCCTATAGTTTGGCGTGAACCAAAAGATCATGTAACCGATTGTTACTTTTGTTTAACAAGTTTGTCTGGAATTTCTAAAAAATCTAAACATACTGTAAAATATCCTTCATTGAAATCTGCAATCAGGCCTGTATCTCGCAGTAAAATTATTCCAGTTCCTGAGCCGCCTGTGAATGTATGTTTCGAAAACAGTAATGAAGACAACAATGATATTGATTTTGAATTATCTTCCAATAAGTCACATCGTATATTACAAGGTGAATTTAAATGACTTGGTTAGGGATTAAATTTTTCAAAAAATCATGCTGGACTGTTAGGATTAAGCCTGCAATGTTGAAATTTACTTAGAAATAAAATACAAATATTTCGGGCTTTCGAAGCCGACAAAAAGAACTTTCTCACTACTTTATTGATAAGATCATTTGGTTTATTGCTCAAATATTGACGAGCATATATTGAACTTAGGAAAGTTCATAAACCTGAGGATTGACGCCTTTTCAGAGAATCCTCCAAGTATAGGTTAAAAGTTGTTCTACTACACCACGGTAACAAATATCCTTCGATACCAGTAGCTTATGGTATTAATTTGATAGAAACATACGGTGTGATGAAAGACGTTCTTGAAAAAATAAATTATTAAAAAATGGTGATTTAAAGGTTATACCTATTTTAGGCATGCAGCTAGGCTATACTAAGTAGATGTGTTTTATTTGCAAATGGGACAGTCAGTTACGGATAAACATTATGTTATCAAAGTTTGGAAGAAACGAGACGACTTAACTCGAAATGGGAAAAATATTATTCATGAACCCTTAGTTGAACCAAAAAAAAATAAAATATTTTTACTCCCTTTCCATATCAAGCAAGGACTAACGAAAAATTTTATAAAAGCAATGAAGAAGGATAGTCCCGGATTTCTGTATATTAGGCAGAAATTTCGGAACGTAAGTGAAGAAAAAATTAAAGAAGTAATATTTGTCGGTCCTCAGATAAGAGAGTTGGTCAAAGATGATGTATTTAACTCGATGTTAAATAATGTAGTAAGTGCAGCATGGCTTCATTTAAAGACGTTTGCAAAACTTTTAACTATATTTTCCCTTAAATTTTTTTTGAAGCGTAATTTATTTAAAACTAAGCGTAATAGAAAAATTGTATTTACAAGTCTGTAACGTACGAAAAATGCAATTCAAGAAATGGTATCACACTTAAGAGAAACATTAAAAAAAATTTTTTTTGTCAGTTTTTTCATCAGTGTAATTAGAGGTAATGGAAAATTTAAATATTACATTTACATAAAGAAAACCAATGTCAAAAAAAATATGTCACCGGTGATTCATACGGCCCAAAACAAAAATGCTGCGTTTAAAACAATGGTTCGCTGCTTAACAGCATACCACTTGAACAGAATGCTTATAATAAAGAACTAAGATTTGTTAATATTTAATAATATTTATTAACAGTTAACAAATCATTTATTAGATGTCATTTGTTTGTGGTTGAA
>JAAAKQ030041566.1:4561-16685 GCA_010016005.3 Zanna intricata
ATTAATGATAGTAACTTATTACTGTTTAAGTGTTACAGTAGAGTATTATATTTTCAGCATTACTTAATAAGTATGTAGTGACTAGCTTTAACTGAGAGTAATTTTTTATTATCCTTCAAAAGAAATTATATTTCTTATATTTTGCAAATTTTTTTAAAGCAACAGGTGATATAAATCGTGCTAAACCATCCAGAGTTTAAAAACAACTGTTAGATACATCATAACTAAATAAAAGTTAACATAAATATGTTAGCACTAAGGTACATAATATATTGCGTGAATTTTCGTACTAGTCTCAGAACTACAGTAAATAATAATTCTGAAAGGTAGGAAAAATAATTTGGTTAATATTATCAATATCACCAGTTGATTATTGTATAATAATGCATATTTTTCATGAATTATCATCATTATATAAATATTAAGAATGTTGGAGTTATGATTTTTTTTTTTTTCATTTTCATTAATTTTTTATACTGACAATAATGAATAGTTTTTATATAATTAGTTTAAATCGATTGATATTATTAAATGACTTCCCTATATTACTCAATATAAAATATCAGTTATCACAGTAACTAACTCAAAGTGAAAATTAAATAACATATCACATAATTTGCAGCTCACTTTAATCTCAAATCAACTTATACTACTGGTTTTCATCTAAAAAATAAGTAAATAAAATTATGAATCTGTGGTAACAAATTACCATCACAAATTTTCAATATATTTTATTTTTTGGGTTCAAGATGATTACTTCTTTATCATTAATGAGTCCAAATTTAAACTTTATGTACATTTTTACTTATACCAAAATGTTTTCAACTAAGTTTGTAGTCAATGGTCAGCAACAAAGTACTGGCTAATACGCTGTACTTTGACTTGATGTTATCATTTGCAGTTTTAGGGATCCCCAGAAGATTGGCATGCAGAGTACAGTAAAAAATTAAGTTAAATCACGACTGTATCTGTTCAAGTAGAATATTGGTGCTATATTTGGTTTTATATTTTATAATGTTAAAGTTTATTAAGACAAGATTCTTTCTGTGTTCAAAAAGAATCTTGAAGAATCTTTATAGCTTCATGACCTCCAAAGAGTAAAAAAAATATAATGAATATTTTGCAACCCCTGACTATAACCCAATGAAACCTAGTTAAAACTGTTTAACAGCATTGAAAGCGACAGGTATGAACATGCATATGTGAACTGTACAAATATGAGGATTTACAGGTTCCAACTTGATGTTATGTACTCCTTATAATTTGGTCTGCTTGCATAATAATCACTGTAAGAGCATCAAGTTTAAACATATATATGATGTGTTTTTGAACATGTTGTACTTTCAGCAGTAAAAAAGAGGCGAAAGGGATTGCAAAATATCACTTTAGTTTTGAATATGAAGCGTACATCTGGTGCCTTTATTTAAGTTTTTAAAAGCATAGTTTCATTTAAAATAATAATAATTGAGGTTTAGAATTTTTAGTATGCGGTCATATGGTGTAACTGGTTTTTTCAACTATATTCTTCTAAAAAATTAATAAATTTGTGAAAAAATGAACTAAGCTATCTACATCCAGTGAATTAAATGGTAAAAAGACAAGATTGTACAATGACAGTCATTTAAATTATGGCTTTGCCTCACTGAATGGAAAACCACAATGTGTTGCTTGCTTTTAAGTCCCCTCCTACGAAAGCATGAAGCCATCAAAATTAATTCAACATTTGGAACCTAATTATCTGTATAATAAAAGTAAACCCTTGGAATTTTTTGAAAGAAATTAAAAACTTTGAGAAATCAATAAGCTTCTATTTGTAAATCAAGCCATACTAATAAAAGTACGCTTGAAGCATCTTATCTCATAGCATTAAGAGTAGCTAAGTTGTTAAAACCCCATATAATCTCAGAAAACCTTTTACAATTGATATGGTCAGTGTGTTAATAAGTGTGGAAGAAGCAAAAAAATAGAAAAAAATTCCACTTTCTATCAGTATCAAGGTGAACTTATGATGTGGCTGCCAGTGTTCACAATAAGATAATTCAACAAGTGAATTTTTTTGTATTCAATTTGAAGAATCAACACATGTAACACTCTGCTTCCCTCAGACAGGCACCTGCCACAAAAAATATGCTGGAAAATCTCAAACAAATTCTTTGTAAAGCTATAAAAATGGCTCATTTTATTAAAAATTGACCTTATAAAAAAATAGGCTATTTGCTAAACTATACGATGAAATGGCCAAAAAGAAACAATCTCTTCTTTTCCATAAACAAGTCAGATGGTTATCACAGCGGAAAGTGTTAACCTGGTAATGGAGATTGCCGATAAATTAATCATATTTTTCCAGGATAGAAAAACACCATTCTCAATGTTTTTACAGAATAATGAGTATATGTTGCTGTTGGCTTACTTAGTTGATGTATTCTTGCACTTAAACAACTTGAATTTGAAGTTACAAGGATGTGATAAAAACATTTTATGAATGATAGACAAGGTTCATGATTTCATTAAGAAGCTTGATATCTGGATTATTCGCCTTTAAAACAAAGATTTTGATGTATTTTTAATCACGTCTGATTATATTACAAAAAATTTGGATGAAGTACACACTATTATTCACCATAGTTTGGATAGCATGAAGTTGCATTTGCACGAGTTAAAAATTCAGTTGGGCAAGTATTTCCTGGAAGATAAAAATGATTTTCAAAGAGATGGGTACTGAATCCATTTAGTGAAAACATTGTAGAAGTTGCTAATTTATCAGTTGAGATTCACAAACAACTCATCGAATCGCGATATCGGCCAACAAAACGTTACAACTACAATTCATATCTGAAAATTTAGGTATAATTTGGCTTGCTTGTCAAAGCTAATACAGAAATTTAGTCACATAATTTTTGAAAATATTAATCCCTTTCACCACGTTTTGCCTCTGTGAAAAGGGTTTTTCATCTTGGGTTGCCCTAAAAACTAAATAAAGGAATCATCTTTTATCACATGAAAACAATTTGCTTTTGTGCATTTCTAACATAAATCCATGTATAAAGAAAATTTTAAATAAAAAACAAATGTAACCATCTCATTAGTTTATTTTCTTTACATGTTTATATAAATGAAAGTAAAATGTTTATAATGCATGATCTTTTTTCTCATAAAATGATTTCGTTTTGTTTACATGTAAAGTAGTTGGTGAATTTCACAACCCCCTACATATCACCATGACCCACAGATTGAGAAACGCTGATGTAGAATACAAACTGTTGTTAATGTTTCTGTATAATTAATCTATTTGTATGAGGTGGTTATTAAATGATGATTTCATGTTACAGTAGAATGTAATGTGCTGAAGGTATCTTTTGATTGTATTTCTGTCTAGTCTACAAGTCTACATAGAACTTTGTTCAGATGGAGCAGTTTAATTCACAAAGTCTTAGAGGAGTGTGTTGACTTGATTAAGGTATTGTGTGGATGATGGTTTTTTTATTGTTAATTTTATAATTTGTCCTTCGTTCTGAAAGCAAGATTTATTTATTTAGTGATACATAGACTTGCCCATGACAGTCATCAAATAGTTACTGCATAGAACATAGAATTGCTGTTACTGCATAGAATTATAGAAATAAATAATATATCAAATAGTTATGTTACTGCATAGAAATTAAAATATCTTTCAAGGGCTTGGTACCTAAAGGAAGACTAAAGGACCAGATGAGGCAAAGCCAGTTCTCAAAGTAGAGGAAGAGATGAAAAAGAAATAGTCAGATATTAAAAAGATAGTTTTGGATATAGATAATAAGATTTGTGAAGAGAAAATGGAAAAAAAACCACAGTTTATAGAGGTTTAAGAAGACAGAGGAGATAATGCTGAGAAGAAATGACTGTAGAAAAACTAGTGGAGGATTGGACTGGAAGGGATATGAAATGGTGAATCACAATTCATGAAATGTGCACAGAAGAACGAAAAAGTTTTATTAGATTAACGCTTAAGAAACCAAGACAGAATAGACTGTTTTTCATAAAGGTTCTTAGGCCTGAACATATCGTACTGAAAACAAAAAAGAAGTGATTTTAACAAATAATGAGGTTCCTGAAGTATAGAGGGATTACTGAATTGAACAATAAAAAATAAAGGGTCACTTCAGAAAACACTTTACTCCCTCTATGTTACCCTAACGTGAGGAAACAGTACATAGCTATTGATAAACAAATAAAGCAATAAGTTTCCCAGACTAAGCACAGTTCGATCAGAGATAATCAAGACAAATAATGAACATTTGACATTCTAATCTAAATGACTGCAAAGGTCTGAGAGGAGTTCTTACCAAGAAAATGAAGAAAGCACTGATATTTCCCTTACACACTTAAAGAGCAGCTGAGAAAGTATTAAGTGTATAAAAACCATTACTGTGCTATATTATGTGACTCAGAAAAATTTTAGAACAATTAAAGAGAAATTTTGGAAAAGAATGAGAAAGTAGGAATTTCTAGAAACTCGGGCAGTAAGTTTGATATTGGGCAAAGCCAACCAACTAAGTCAGAAAGAGAATTGTTGAAATGTTTTGTAATCAATACTGGAGTAAGACAAGGAGTTAGTATTTACCTGTTCCTTTTTATTGTAACACTTGAGGGATTGCTGCACAGAAAGAACAAAGGATTAAAAATTACAAAGAAAACATTCTATATTCAATTCTGAAGTTCACATTACTACATTTGTGGTGGTGTTGACTGAAAGTCAAGTGATATTTATCAGGTTGATCTGTCTATAAATTAATGAGAAGAGGACTAAACTTGTACATTTTTAAAGAGGAAAATCAGGGAAAGGAAAAATGTAATGAAAACAGGCACCTTACTTTTAAATGTAAATGAATTTAAATATCCAGGAGTAACAGTAAAATACAAAAACATAGAGAAAACAGAAATTAGAGACTGGCCAAAATCAGTAAATGCCTTGCATACAGGAAAATTCCTACATCAAGGTTTCTTACTTCTAAAATTAAAATAGGAATTTATAAAACTATAATCTAACTGACACTGTTAAATAGAGTATAAATAAAGATCTTTAAAAAAAGAAAGTTTAGTTATTAAATATAGGAAAAAACAGGGAGATAAAAAGATATAATGATGCTGATTTAATCACAAAGTTAAGAGTAGATGTCCACCTGGGGAGGGGACCATCGTAAGAAGAGAAGGTATACCAGATTGAAGGAAATTTAAAGAGGATGAATAGAAAGAATCAGATTGCTTCGCAAACCAAAACTTTGGTAGAGAGCAGGATATAGCAAGATCTCAGAACACTGTAGTAGTGGAGAATCTAGGGTGGCAGACAGAGTGGGAGAAGCACATTGATGATCACAAGAACCATTGTACGCATAGCACACTTATTAAACGAAAACAATGCTGAAGGAGTGATAATTTATGTGAATCATCTCCACAAAATTCTATCTATAGCACACAGGATGCACTTTCAAACAAAGATACAGTCAACACATAAAATACTGCACACTATCATATACTAAGAATCTGTTAACTTCATAGAAACAAACCACAAATACAGCGACATTAACAGTAGCTTACAGATTCTAAACTAAAACAAAAGGACAGATCTGTGCAGAACTAAAAAAAAAAAAAAAAAAACATTACGAGTTATAGAAATGTGCAAATAACATTACATACTAAATGAATTGATATAGTTCAAATGAATGTCTTGTTTTGTGCTGTTAAGCCAGCTACTATTGATAAAAAGTCAAGAAGACTTGCAAACTATTAATAATAAGTTCAATTTGTACCAACCACATAACTAACTTGTATCATTGGTTATACTAGAAATGTAGTTGAAATTATTTTGACATAAGTAAAATTGTTCAATAATCTTTAATTCAATACTGTTTTTTCATTAAATATGTTTCATTCTGTGTGATTTTTACTACTGATCAATATGGACAACAAAATCATTGTTGATTTAAAATACAACCTAAAATAAAACCCACAGGACATTGGCTAGCATTTTAAAAAGAATAATAAACTGATTATTAACTAAGCACTAAGTATTATAAATAACCTAGAATTAAGAAGATAAAAAATATATTTTTATAGAAAGTGAAGTAGATATACTGAAATCAGAAATGATTTTTTTTTCAACTCATTCATTGTGATTAATATTTTTAATTGGACAAAATGTAATAAATTTGATTTAGCATAAAAACTGCCTTGCAATTTACTTAACTACTTAGACCAAAATACAGCACTACAGGCTTGTAAATCAACTGTAACTAATAACTACAATAAATATAATGAAAACTTTTAAAATAGAGGCATGTTTCAGAATAAAGCTGCTATTTATCTTGAAAAATAAGAATAATCATTACTAAAGCTAATTTTTGTATTATATACTGAAGTAACTTCTTTAGAAAATGAAATTAAATAGCTCTGATCATGCAAAATTTACATATTGCTCTATGATGCAAAAAACTATTTTAATTCTATAAACTTTTTAAATGGTAAATTTTACTTTTTTTTTATTAATAATATCAAATTATAAATAGTTATTTTTTACATACCTCACAGTTTGGAAACATGGGTTCTGAATAAAAAGAGAAATAACCTGTAATAGTTTAATAGATGTTGAGAATAATTATAAGAAAAACAGGGTCTTGAAACTAGAAAGACCATGATTTAATTAGAAATAACTGGAGCTGCTAACTTGAAAAACTTAGTTAGTTGTACAATAGTTGCAGTGCCAAAACAAAATAAAATTCCTGAAAAGCTACAAAATTTACAAAAAAGATTTCTTGAAACAAAACAGGGAAGTTCTTTTATAACAAAACTGCTGTTAAAGTATAGCACTGAATTCAAAATAACTAATTTTCTATAACAGAAATCAGAGCTTCCAAGAAGAATACCAATTATAAAATATACATGTAGAAGAAAAATAGGCAATAAAAATTGTAACATGATTATTGGAGTCATTTAAAAAAAAAAAAAAAATTATTTTTGACAGTACCCAGAATTCTGAACCACATCAATAAATCCAGAACAAAAAGAGGCATCTTATAGGAAAAGAAATATACAAAATATGAAAGAATTTAATCTAGTGCTAAGGTCAATATACATGTAGTATATATACATACCTTATTCAAAACATTGGTTTTGGGCTCAGGAATCCTTAAAAATGTGTATAACATGTTATACATACCAACATATAGTAAAAATTATTACTTGGGAGTTACGTTTCATCCTATTAAATACTTACACTGTCAAATGATAAATGAATGCTCATATGTGTGTGTGTGTGTGTGTGTGTGTGTGTGTGTGTGTGTGCACGCGTGTGAATTTATAAAAAAGAATGGGTTTCTAAGTAGTTACTGTAATGCTTCTTAACAGTAAAAATTAATAATACAATTGTACTTATTTGAGGTCCAAAATTTCCTACAAAAAATTCAATAGTTTAATAACAAATTGCAAAAAATAAATCAGTACCATTTAAGATAAAAAATTATTCTCAATTAACATTTAATACTTATGGATTTATTCATGTTTCCTAAAACAAAAACAAGCAAACAAGAATGATCAGAAGTACTTTAAATAGTTAACATCAGATCTCTTAACTGTATAAATACAAGTACCTCTTGAAATCTCAAGAACTGCCTTTATGATTATAAGTCTGCACTTTTATAATGTAAGAATATAAAAAACTGAAGTGTTAATTTATTACTCTGAGTATTTTCAAGGAATGAATAACATGTCAATTTCAATTAATTAAAATAAAAAATGTAAATAACTCCAAAATATGAACTAAAAAGTCAAGTTATTAATTAAGGATTTATTTATTGAATATGCATAGGAAAAAGTTAATATAAATATATAAAGAATTTTTTAATTAAATTTTATAGTAAGAAAATAAAAATCAGATAATGAATACAACATTACCCATGAATAAATGGTTTATAAGATTACGCAACACCACTCTAAAATTTAGCAGTGTCATAATTTAATTTGTACCTTATACAAAAGGAATACTCTCCTTTTGGATGTCTTCATGAAGACTAACTCACCTGGATGATCTAGATTAATTAACCCTGATTTAGCGCAAAATTACCTTAATAGCCTCCTCTAGTAAAAACAGTTAATAAAAATGTTATGAGGCCATATCGACTTCATAAAGTTCATGCAGTGATAGAGATAACATAATGTCAAACAAAACGATCTATAATATATTCAACATACAATTTTCAGTAGAAGCAGTCACCAATAATCAAACTTTTTAGAAAAGACTTAGTAATACATAGTAAATTATACATTTTTGTATGGTTGTTATATGTGTACAAATACAGAAAAAAAAATGTTTTTGATGAAGTATAAGTTAATAAAACAATTTCCTTTCTAATTACATAAAAAAAAATGTTCCCACAATTCTTTTCATAAACTTTATTAAGTTTCTCTATTGCTTTTGTTTTAGGAGGCACTACTGTTGAAGGTATTTTGATGTGGAAGTATCTAGTCATATAGCACAATTTATTTGAATTATGATCGTTCATTTATTATGGGGGATGTAAGACACATGGATGCATCTCAAATAGCCACTCTTGTGTAACTGTCAACCTCTTGTTTCCGAACTGTAACTAAGGCTTATTGCATGGTGCACCCTGTTGCCATTAACAGCTCTGAAAACCAAGTAACTCCCGGTATAAGGAGCTCCCCTCTACCAAGTGCCAACAATCTCTTTGGAGAGCAGATGAGCGGGTAGAGGTTTAGGGCACTCTCTTGTCCTTGGGGTAGGAAACTGCTCCTAAAGGCAGATGAGCCAACAAAATGGTCAAGGCATAGGATGGGGAAGGTAATGGGAAACTACCCCATTAAAGATCTAATTGGATATCCCTAGTATCAGTAGCTCGTGATGGAGGCTTCTTTAGATAAATTGTCCAGAGATAAAATAGTCCCCCAGTCGGATCTTCAGAGGGGGGCAACTAGAGAAGTTTCTTCGATAAAACATAAAAATCAGAAGAAAATAGGAACTTGGAATGTGAAAACATTACTACAGACTAGCAAACTGGAAAACTTGAAATTGGAGATGGAGAGATTAGGAATGGATAGTTTAGGAGTTACAGAAATCAGATGGCCTAATCATAGAGACTTTTGGAGTGGTGATTATAGGATAATACACTCAGGAACTGCAGAAAATAAACTGGGATATGGAGGAGTAGGCACAATCCTAAATAAAAAATTAGAAAATAAAGTAATGGGGTATGTGCAATTTAATGAGAGAATTATTCTAGTCAGAATTAACAGTAAACCAAAGGACACTGTTATAGTATAAGTGTATATGCCAGCTACCAATGAGGATGATGGCGAAGTAGAAAAAGTGTATGAAGAACTAAGAAAATTAATAAAGAATGTCAAAGGTGAAAAGAATCTGATCATACTTTGAGATTGGAATGCTATTGTTGAAGAAGGATATGAGAGGAAGGTTGTAGGAAATTATGGACTTGGTATGAGGAATGAGGGAGGAGATAGACTCAGAATTTTGCACAAAATATAATTTAATAGTTTCAAACTTGCTATTTAAGCACCACCCAAGGAAAAGATATACATGGAAGGCTCCTGGTGACATAAGGAGAGTACAAATAAATTATATTTTAGTGCAGAAAAGATACAGAAATCAGGTAAAGGATAACAGAAGTTTTCCTGGAGCAAATGTAAATAGTGACCATAAATTAGTTATGATGTGTTCAGAATTAAAATTTAAGAGTTTAAGTGTAGTTTAAAAAAAAAAATTGGAATGTTAGAAATTAAAAGATGAAGCAACTCATAACATATCCATGACTAAGATGAAGAAAGTCACTGAAGACATGGTAATGAAAGAACAACTACATGTTGAACAGAAATGGAATGTAATAGAAAAGGCTATAATAGACAGCAGATGAAGTACTTGAGAAAGAAACACAAGAAAGGAGGAAGGAATGGATAAGTGAGGAAGTAATTGAATTGATCCATGAAAGAAGAAAATACAAAAATGCAATAGATGAGGAAGGAAGAAAGAGGTGTAAAGCATTAAGGAATAAGATAAATAAGAAAGCAAAGAAGGATAAAGAAAACTACCTAAAGAAGATATGTGAAGATATAAACAACTGTGGCAGGACAGTTTGATAAAGTCTACAGAAACAAAAAGTTTTTCAGTGGAAGAAAATTAAAAACTATGAGTATACTGGATAAAGAGGGAAAACTAATATTTGAAGAAGGGAAAACTATAGAGAGATGGAAGGAATATTTGGAGTAGTTATATAGAGGTAACAACCAGAATTTAATAATAATACAGGAATCACAAGTACTGGCAGAAGAACTGGGGGAATTGATAATGGAGGAAGAGTTTGCAAGATTATTACACAAACTGAAAGACAGAAAGTATCAGGAGTGGACAATATACCAGCAGAGCTTTTGAAAAATTCTGGTGACAGAATGAAAAAAGAGTTGTACAAATTGGTCTGCAAAATCTGAGACTGGAAAATTACCCCAAAATTTTACAAAATGCATTATAGTGCCATTACAAAAAACAGCAAATCATGTGATCATGTAAGCAATATAGAACCTTGAGCTTAATATGTCATGCATCAAATATACTCACTAAAATTATCCTTAGAAGAATGAAAAAGAAAATAGAAGAGATATTAACTGAAGACCAGTTTGGATTTAGAAAGAAGATGAGAACGAGAGAAGCAATTCCAGCACTAAGACAAGTCTAGAGAAACAGCTAAGGAAAGGTAAAGCCACATTCATATCATTTGTAGATCTGGAGAAAGCTTTTGATAATGTAAACTGGAACCTCTTATTCCATTTATTACATCTGATAGGTGTAACTTCAGGGAACGAAGAATAATTTAAATATTTATCTGAACAGGATGGGAATAATTAGTTGTGGAAACAAAGAAGAAGCAGCAAGCTTTAATAAAAGAGTATGACAGGGTTGTACATTGTCTCCATATTTGTTCAATTTATATATACAAGAGGTAATAAATAGAGTTAGAGAGGAAGTAAGTCTAGGTATAAAGATTCATGCAGAAAGTATTGATATGCTCAGATTTGCAGATGATATTGCTGTAATTACTGAAGAGAAGAAGACTTGCAACAAATTTTAACTGTAATGGACAGAGTACTAATGGAAGAATTTCACATGTGCATTAATATTCAGAAAACCAAAATACTGGTTTGCATATCAAAACAAAGGAAATAAAACAGCAATAGAATTGAGAGGTGAAGCTGTTCAGGAAGTAGAAGAATTTAAATATTTAGGAAAAAAATAATGAATGATTGAAAAAGCAGAAAAGAAATAATGAGCAGAATACATCAGGCAAAGACTGCCTTTCACAAAATGAAAAATTTGTTTACATCAAATAATATTAGCCTTGAATTGAGAAAGAATTTACTAATAACATTTGTGTGGAGTATTACATTATATGGGAGTGAGTCATGGTCAATTGGTGATACTGAAAAAAGGAGGCTTTTGGCTTTTGAAGCATGGTGTTACAGAAGGATGCTGAAGATAGGTTGGATAGAAAAAGTATCAAATGAGAAGGTATCTAGGAGAGCTAATGAAGAGAGAAGCTTGCTAAAACTATTGAAAAGAAGAAGAGTGCAACTAATAGGACATATTCTTAGATACCAAGGCCTAGTTAAAAGGGTGTTAGAAGGAGGACTGGGAACTAAAAACAAAAGCTGATAAGAGAGAAGAGTGGAGAGCTACTGTCAACCAGCTTAAGGGCTGTTAACCGAAAAAAAATTTATTATGGTGTTTTAGATAAATTTATAATTTTTAAGCCTCATATTATTTAAGTGTATTGCATTATGTACTTTAGGACTGAAAAAATAGTTTCTTAAAAAAAAATAGAACTTCTAAAATTCTTTCACTAGAAGGCTGAAAATTGTCTCATGTAAACAAAAAAAATATGCAACAATATATTTTCTTAGTAACAAGCTTTACAGCTTAGTGACAACTGTGATGGGAACTGAATTTGTTACATGGTCTCAAAATACATTTCATATTTAAAACTCGCGTTCTAGGCCGGCCTTCGGCCGGCCGGACGCTCGCAACGTCGGGTGAACAGATCTGAGATGAAATTTCTGAACGTATAGG
>JAAAKQ030041577.1:0-16685 GCA_010016005.3 Zanna intricata
AACTGAAAAAACAGGTATTTTCTTCACACGATTACGACACTTTTCGTTTGTTTTTGCATAAACTGTACTACAACAAGTGAAAGAAAAAATACGTATGTGTGTATATATATATATATATATATATATATATATATATGTATGTATATATGTGTGTGTGTGTGAGTTTATGTTATGTTTTTGCTTATTTAATCTTTAGTGATTTGTTTCTGAATTAAAAATAATACCTGTACCTCTGTTAGTCACTTTTAATTCTTAAAGAACCATGGAGCATATCATTGTACACAATAATTTTTTTTTTTATTTTTATTCTTGAATTTTTAATCCTTAAAATGATTAATTTCTGATGATTTCTTCTTCTTTTTTTTTTAAATCATAAAAAAATCAACAATTGTAAAAATTGTTTTCAATTGAAAAAATATATCGTATTTAAAATTTAAACATTTTTTTTATAAAACTTCATTTAAAAGAAAAAAGTATTTTGGGAAAATACAATACAATTAGTAAATTTAAATATTTGTCCACTTTTATTCTTGTTTTAAAAAGGTAAAACGATTAATTTTACTGTTTTTTTTATTTGTGTTTGAAATTTAATTTTTTTTTTCTTTCTAATTAGATTTATGTTTATTATCTAAACGGTGGTAATTAAATAATTATATAAATTAATAAAAAAATTTAAAAAATTTTCCTCGTATAATTAAATATTCTTATAATTTTTAATGTCTTTACTTTTAAAATTCTGTTTATTTTATTCAAATTGAATAAAAGATAGAGATAGATACAAAATTTATGTTTTGTTTAAAATAAAGGAATCAGATTACTATAGTAAAATAATTCATTAAATTTTATATCCGTTAACTAACAACACTAAAAATTAAACTGAATTTTAAAAAAAAACAATTTTAATTTTTAGAAAAATAAAATGAATGTAAAATTTTTATTAAAAAAAAAAACTTTCTTAACTTCTAGTGTTGTATAAAAATTTATTTGAAGATATGAAAGATATGCGTTAAAAAAAAGAAGGATTAAATCGGATAAATCAAGATAAATGGATAAGTGGATTTTGGATAAACAAAATTTTATCTACTCTTAAATTAACTGATTTTAGTATTAGAAATAAGAGCATATGGGTATTTTACGATGATATTACTAATTGACTCATATATATTTACGATTTACATTCGAAAATACCGAACAGATACAATTAATTATTTATCGAGGCAGGTCCAAATAAAATAATACAAAATACATATTACTTACCGAGAGGTAGTAATATTTTGGTTGAATTGTATTTACAATAATTGTACGATTGTAATCCAATATAGTTTACAATACGGTGCACATTTACAATTTTAAAAAATTTTTCTACAAATATTTTTTAAATATTTTTATATGTATAATATAACGTTATAGTAATCAAAAAGTTTATTATTACGAATATACTTTTATTTTTTATTTTATTTATTATTTTAATAATATATTACATCAACAACTATTATTCGCACTGACACGGCATACCCCAGGCCGGGACTGAACAGCGAACGTGAGAGGTGATCAGGCAGCCGGGTTGTTCGTTGCGATCCCCACTACCGCGTCTTACCCGAAGCACCCCAGCATCACATCCTATCTATCATCCCCACCATTCACTAACAGAACACCACGTGACCCCTACTACCCCTCTTCTACTTATATTTCTTCCTCATACCCACGTTCGATTCTCCCTCTACCCTCGACTACTACCGAACGCTCTTCACCTACTCCCCGGCTTTACCGACACACACCACCGACTGCCACTAACCGCCACCTGCCCAGCAACCTGCATCTTCAACCTCACCGCGCCACTACCTACGACGATCGACTATAATGTACAAACTAAGGACGACTTATCTTGGAGACCTAATGTTTGAATAGTGGAATATTCGTCCCTTTCTTGACAATAATACAGTCTAGAAAAAATAATCCGAATGAAAATACGATAAAAACAAGACCTGATGCAACAAAACATAATTTATCACTATTTTTCTGGAAAATATTACACCTTTAAAGAAAATTGGATATATTATTTTTTTTAAAAATTCTTGGTAACCACAATTTTTCTTTCTACCTTTTTTTTTTAACTTAACATTATCCCACTGTTGTTGAGTATGTCGGCTAGGATTTAAAGAAACCATTTCTCATTCTGTCTTCCTGTTATCTTTTTTCTTCTTTCTGTAATTGTTGATTAATGAAGGTACACATAAAAAAAATATCCGATGTCCGGTTTTATCACAATGAGAGTATATTGAAGATAATAATATTTACTTGAAAGAATAGTATATATAATCATTTCTATAGCACATGTAATTATATTTTACAATTATTATAAATATTCAATTATTTGTAAACAAAGGCTTTTTTTTTTTTAATTTCGACTGAGTTCCACATTTAACATTTTTGTTAATGTCACTCTCTTTATTTTCCTCCCATTACGTTTTATGTCTCTTAGTGGCCTTTTATATTTTTTTAGTTTTTGCCAATTTCAGGTTTTGATTGGAAGTGAGCTAACTTGACCGGATATTCATTCTTAATTCCTTGTAAAAAGTAAAGGAAGTATTGTAATCGCGAAAAATTTCAGTATTCAGATTTCAACGGAAATATCCATTTTGATCATCCCTGAATCCATTTCGACTAGTTTCGACGTGACATATACGTACGTATCTCGTATAACTCAAAAACGATTAGCCGTAGGATGTTGAAATTTTGGATTTAGGACTCATATACCACCTAGGTGAGCACCTTCTCTTTTGATTGCAATCGATTAGACGAAAAGTGTCTAAAAAAGCCCAGGATTTAGGAGCTTTTCTTAACTGCAGTAATAAACAGCCCTCACTGAGAGCTTTTCAACGGTTTATCATAAGTGGTACTTATTTTCATCGGTTCCAGAGTTATAGTTAAATAAATTTTTAATTAATGAAGTATTTGAATCTTACAAGGGGAAGACTCATCTGTTCGAATCCGACTTCATCTCCTTTTTTTTAAAAATTATTTTTGTAATTTAAATATGTTGATTTTTTAGTAATTATTAACTTCTGATTGTAAAAACAATATGATAAATAGTAAATTCAATAACAAAAAAAAATATAAATATGAAAAAATATCAGAAGTTATCAATGAAACAATATTTTATGTACTTTCATTAAAAAAAAAAAAATGTGTATATATAATTAAATAGGCGAAGTCATGTGGTGTTCAAATTAGACTTTTTTAAGATGGAAGACATTTTTTCACCACGAAAAATCCCTAGAATTTGATTCTAGGAACTTAGATACGTAAGTCTTGTCAGAAAATTTTTTCCATAAAGTGTCATCTTTAACCTTTGAATAACCTTCCAACTTTACCTAGTCCTGGATTTCTTTTAAGCACCAAAAAGTTGATTTTTAAAAAACAAAAATTTACAAAAGTAAAACAAATTTTTTTTTCACGTTTAGTGATATTTACAGTGTATGGTTCTGACTGGAATTGGGTTAGCGAGACCGGATTTTGTTTTTTCTAAAGGGGTCATTTTACACACAAACGTATGTGTCTATTGAAACATTATTCTAAAAAGTGCTTCTTTGTTCTTTAAACGTCATTTTACGTTTAAATTCTATCTGGTCTTAAATTCTTTAAAGATCTTTTCTACTCCTCAATAATGATGAAAATAAAGTATTTTTTTTGTAAACCATGTCCATACTATCTAACGGTGAGCTCATTCATATCTAGTTTCGACCGGAACTAAATTATTTTGATAGGATCTCTATTTCTCGTTTTTGATGGAACGTAGAATTTATTATTACAGAATAATACTTTTACGGAACTCATGCTATTGTAAATTTTTGCTTGTTTTATAAAAATGTAGATTTTGGTGCTTAAAAGAGTTTTTAAAAGGAATTCAGGATTAGGTAAAGTTCGAAGATCGTTTAGAAGTTAAATATGGCAGTTTACGGAAAAATATTTCGGACATAGCTGACATATCTTTGTCTCTAGAATCAAAATTCGCTGTTAAAATATGTGTCCCATGTAAAAAAAAATAATGAACTGCCGGTCAAGTTAGCCCACTTCCGGCTGAAACCAAGGCAATATGACCAAAAGAGCATCCCCGACTTGGTGATCAAAGTTTTTTACATTTTCCAGAAAAATTTCTTCCTTCAATTTTAGAAGGGGTGGGCGGTTGGTCTAGGTCTCCCGATATAAATGTATATATTATATAAATCGGGTGTACGAAAAAGACCATGGTTTTAAATTAATCTACTTTATTACAATTATAGTTGCAAATGTTTGCTTTTTACACAAACACACACATACACTCTCTTATTTTAATTTTACAATTCATTTATGTGAAAGAAGATTGTTTATAAACTTTTTATTAACTCTTAATGGAACTCAAAATGAGCACTGTTTAAGGTCCGCGTTTACAGCATTCTGGGAATGAGGATTCCAAGTGATGAGGTGCTATTCTATCCGTTAGAAAATTAGGCCTTCCATATTTTTAATCTGCGGAAACACAAAGTTCTCTTATATATCAGAACACACTATGACCATAATACTTGGTTCGTCGGGAAAAAAAAAGGCTCAGAAATTCGATTTTGCATGATACCACACTAAAAATTCACTTCTGGGTTATTGGGAACGAATTCCACTTATTCGTGTAGATTTTTTGAACCTCATACTCGAAAATTATGGCGATTGAGGACTCCATGAACGTGGAATGTTACATTAAAATATAAAATGCACTGCAGGTAGTTTTCATCAGCAGAAATGAAGCCTAACGAAATGAATCAATCCAATAATTTATGGAATTGAATTAATAAAGATTACAACGCTAACTGTAATTAATGTTATTTCACAAACTTTCGTTTATTAAATATAAACATAATTGTACTGACAAATATTAACAATTGTTATATTGTAAATGTGCAAATATCGTTCATAAAATGAAATGATAGCACAGCTATATATTGATTGATGATTTTAACTATTATTGTAATTATTTAAGCATGTAAAGTTTAATCATTGTATCTGGGTATACTGAAGAAAAAGTATAATTTTAGCATATCTAAAATTATGAAACTTTTTTAAATTGTAAAAAAAACTGTAATAACATAATTTTAACTGATTTCAATCATATCAGACATTTATTCAGATGGTACATCGATATATAATGATTAGGATACATGGTTATATGACTTCTATGTGTGTTGATCTAAATCTGCTTCATTCTTGCTGAAGATGGTAGAGCAGTGCAGCTATGTGTGATTTGGTGACACAGTACCTGTCTTTAAGTCGTATTGAGATTATGTCCGGAAATTGCTCGAAAACCCTAAATGGAATAAATGCCTGTCGAGTAGTCAGTCCGATAACAGATCACAGTTTTCCGTCTGGCCTCTGTCAGGATGCCACCGATGCAAATGCCTCTTCAGATATTTCCATCGGTTTTTATGTTTTTGTATGTCCTCTTCCAAGCACGACCACCTAACTTATAACCCTCAAACTATCAAATTAACCCATTCGCAATCCTCACGTATTCCTGTGACACTGAAGATTTCACATAAAACTGTTTCCATATCTAACTTCAATTAGACTATTCGGATCATTACTTGATTGAGTCTTTAAACACCAAAAATATATTTCTTATGTCAACTAAATAATGTTGATTGCAACAAAGAAAATTTTTTCTTAAAATTGAATTTAAGAAAGTCCTCTGGCTTAATTAAAAAAATCAAGAATTAAGTTAGTAAACTTCTGAAATTAGGTGAAGATAACGTTTCGGTTATAATATTTCAGATAGTAGTGGGTACTGTCTCACCCACTACAAGTTGAAGGAAATGAGAAGGCTGGCTTGTTTGTGAAGCGAGACACCCAAACAATGATGACTAACTAATGGCGTTTACTTGTCTTACTTATCCGTTAAAAATGTTACAAATCGAAAGTTTTAACGAAAGAATACTACTACAACTCATATGGAAGTTACTAATACTATATAGCTGTAATTAATGGTGAGAATTAATTAATGACAACTCTCGGAAGAAATCTTCTGCAGGTCTTCAGAAGACTGACTGAAGGGTCATGACTGCTTCGCAGAACCACTTTTCAGGTTGAAAATCCTCAAGTGTTATCTGGAACACCCAAAAATGAAGATTCTATTATGAATTGGTAACATCTAAAAAGTACGTAAAGAATGTTTATGATGTGTTAGTACATTTATTATGAGAATATATGGGGTTTTCACCGGATTTTTACGTTTTCGCACACAAAGGAACACAAAAAACGCAAAAACCGGATAGAAATTTTCGCATCAACGTTTGTGGCGTATGTGAATGTGTGAGTGTATATGTGTGTGTGTGTGTGTGTGTGTGTGTGCGCGCGCGCGCGTGCGTGTGTTTGGCTGTTTCATCCCTTATGTCTCCAAAACAACTAGACTGATTTTGGAGGTTCACGCCATAGAGGCTCTCTTTGGTGGTTAGGCTTCAGTTAACCACATATCTCAGGAATGATCGACCTGAACACTTCATTTACATTCATAGATATCATCCTCGCTTATTCTCTCAACTAACACCCTACGGTGGTTCCGAAGGCTAACCAGAAAATCAGAGAGACGGCTACAGCAGCTATAATGACGTAAAGTGCTACACTAGTGCTCCTTGTGGTGAGAGGAGGTACTAATGATGCAATATACCCACTTAGCCACTAGTTTATTTAGAGCACTTTTTGGGGTGTGGTGCGATATAAAATTATTTTGGGAAATATAATTAATATTTAATTTTTAACAAATGTGGCTAAGAAAAAGAAGACCTTTATTAGCCGAAATCTCGAGATACTGAGGATAATCTTACTCTACACCTCACCCCCTTAACTTTTAAGTTGAAAATTTAATGGCATTAATGCTCCATATATCGAAGTAATCTGAGCAAGTTTAATCAAAATCAGTCGAGTTGTTTTGGAGACATAAGGGATGAAACAGCCGAACACACGCGCGCGTGCACACACACACACACACACACACACACACACACACATACATACATACAAACACACACACTCACACATGCACACACGCCACAAACGTTGATGCGAAAATTTCTATCAGGTTTTTGCGTTTTTTGTGTTCCTTTGGGTGCGAAAACGTAAAAATCCGGTGAAAACCCTATATATGTTCAAATTGGACAATCCTCTAGAGCTCTAGGCGGAAAATAAATATTCCATTTAAAATCAGATCTTGTTTTGAATATATTATAAAACAAAATGAAATAGATAACTTATTTTGTGTTGGGTCCAAATCGGTAATCCTGACGCTAAAGTAAACATTTGACGGAACAATTTTCCTGCACAAAAAAATCAATTCGGCCTCAACTTGCTGAATAGTGGATTTTTTTTCGGCGGATTCTTATACGGAAATTTTGGTAGCTGTTGATAATCGGTTGGCTGAACAACTCCTACCTATTGTTTGGTAATTTTATCTACTTGGTACAAGTATAATGTCGAACGAATAGAAGGATTGCAAGTATTGAAAAATATAGGTTATGAACATAAAACAGTGAAATGTAACAAAAATTTTGTTGACTGAAACAAAAGTGGATACACAAAAGATAGAAAGCATGAGGAAACTGGCAAAAAACCGATACAAATTGGTATCCACGTCAACTGGAGTTAACGTGGAGTCGCCGACTCTACATTAACTCATGGAAACATGTTTTATTCAAGAGAATACTTTACGTTTTATTGTGACATCTTGGTTTAAAGGAATTTCTCCCACCCTAACCCCATTCGGTCGCCCTAAAGCATAGACCGTATGTCTTTGCCACGAAGAGTAACTGAACGTCGAACAGTTAAGCCAGTTATCCTATCTGGCTCACTTGAGTTAACCTAATTGCTTGAACGGAATAAGCGTGGCGCAAAACACCGCTCGTTTTTGTGTCCCACCTTTCACTTTTCATATATTACAACTGAATTAGGTAGGCGCACTCCACCTCTACTAAAATATATCACTCGTCAATAGATAAAATTTACATTGCCAGTAATTCGCTACCACGCTTAGGTCGTTGAATGCCGGCAAATATCTGTCCACCATATTACAGTGCTTGGAGCTGTAATGAAATGGTTGGCTGCTGGCTAGGCTAACCATTTCTCAAGAGTAGCTTCCTACATCAGCGCGGTAGGAGTCTGTTTCCTCAGATAACTACTGATGCCGATTGAACAAAGCAACCGCATCAAGGAACTCTCACAATGCGGTTCTCGCCGCATTGACTCGCCTCTTATGAGTGGCCAATTTTCCCCTTGACGTCTAAGTTTCAGGGTGTTCTAGGGTGTTCCAGGGAGTTCTAACTCCTCCACCTAAGAAAGGCGGGATCGAATACCATGTGTTCGTTTGACTGGACCTCTCCGCAGGCACACAGTTCATCAGTTTCCAGGCGGATTGTGACATACTGGCTTCCAATAGAAGTTTTGATTTCTGTAAAATTTAACTTTCTGTATGTAGATTAATCGTTTCATATTCCTCCACTGGGAAATGGTTTGCCAGTTTTTTTTTTTTATCAATAATAATAAATGTTATAAATTTTAGCATAAATACTTATTAGTTGTTATTAGCCGTATGGACGTTAATACGATACATTAGCAACACTATGTGTTCACTATTTATTTTTTATAATTAAGAAAACAATGGGGGACAATTACATAATCTAGAAATTTAACACTTGTACTTTCGTGTGGAATATGTGTTCTGCTAACTACCAAATAATTAGAGTTTAGATGTTTAACGGGAGTAATTTCTACTTGATATGCAAGATCAGCCTCAGATTGTTACTCTTGGGAAAATGAAGTCCCCGCATATACAACATTAATTAATAAAACTACCTTATGGTGTATATAGGAGTAAATACGAGTTTTTTTACATTTTTTAAATCTAATATTTTACAACAAATTTCCTATTTAAATTACAATATAATATATTTAATTTTTCATTTTCAATAACTTTATAAATAAATAAAAGTAACTAACTAGAAATGTAAAATTTTTATTTACGCCATACAAATTTTTAAACTGTGAATATATTATTTATTTAGAATGGATCTTTAACTGAAATAAACATTTTTTTTTTATAATGTTTACTTATTTTATATATTTTTTGGAGATAACTATAACAAATTACGTTGAAATATTTCAGTCCGTTTTTACACAACGGAACGAAGGTGGTATATGCATTTGGGGTAAGAGGTTGTGTGTGTGTGTTTGTTAGCATGTATATCTGTTACCATTTTCCTTAAAAACTACTGGACCGGTTTTTTGTACTACACAGTTATTACTTCAAATACGTAGTAAAAAAATACCTTCAAATACAGGTTCTTGACATGTTTTACGGTTACAGGCTACCAGGAGAGTGCTGTAGTAGATGTAGGTGTGTTTCTCTAAAATGGCTGGGGAAATGTTGATGCGGTTTTTTGTATTACGTAGGTTTCACCTCAGAGCAGGTTCTTAGATTACTTTTACGGTTATAAGCTGTCAGAGAGCAGCCTTCGGAATGATCTAGTGGTTAATTTGTCATCCTAAATCTGCTGATTTCGAAGTCGGGAGTTCTAAGGTTTAGATCCTAGTAAAGGCAGTTATTTATATGGATTATCTTTAATTATCTACTTTAATTCCGTAATGATTTTTACAATTTTTAATTTTATTATTGTTAAAATAAACATTTTTGTTTAATGGTGGACAGAGTGAAAATGAAAAGAGGTAGGCTATTTTGTTTTTTTAATTTTCCTAAATATTGAAATATCTGGGTGAAATATTTTGCTAGCCATAACTCAGAGACAAAGTGTTTTAAACTCTTTGTATGAAGTTTTTATTACTTTGATGATTATATATGTATAGATAGATATACATATGTATATGATAAACGCCCGTGCGTACACACACACTTGATGAAATAGTGTAAGCATTGATTTACTATACTTATGATTACCAAAATAAATTGAAAAGTTTTTCTTTAAGAAAATTATGAATAACTTGAGTTTCAAAGTTTTCATAGAAATTAATCTTTTATTTATAAGGGTTTAAAGTAATCCGGCCTTTTCTTTTGACGTACTTCATCTTTAAAATATTTCATTTTATAATAATGGTACACATCGACTGTATACTCTAAAGAAGTCTAAAAATAATGTGTTAAATATAGCTTACAATGTACATTAAATTACGCTATATATTTGTTCCGCGACAAGATTATTAATTTTCCATTCATATTCTACGGTTTTATTTACTTTATATTTTAAACTGACTAAGAGAGAGAAAAAGGATATAACTAGAGTAACATTAATGATCTTCAGACCAACCAAATAAACCCTTATATACGGGTTATTATTCTTTATGTTAATATTATTAGGGCCATAGAAGACTAAGGAAGATGTTCAATGTATCGAAATTACTTCATTGTAACTCAAAAGTAAAAATTTTGTGATGAGTTGGAATTTTGCATACAGTTAACGAGGGTTTAACGGGAGAAGGTTATTGAAATACTTATAAAGTATAGTGAGGGAAAAGAAAAACAGTACCGCTTAAAAAAAATTTTATTATCCCGGCTATAACTTTAATTCTACTGCTGCTGATGCTTTCACACACAACACACACACTAACATATATACTTATTGTCGCCGAGTGGCATCGACGGTATCTTTGACCCTTTCTGTAGCCCTGAAAAGGACTATTTGGAATTTGGAATGGTGACCCTGACAAGGATCATTTGTGTTTTACTAAGAAAGGCTGTTGAATTCGGAAGCTGGTCCGGGATCCAGCGAAATCGGCTAGGCCCGTCGGGTGGTAGTCGGGGAATTGCGGCCCAACCATTGAATTGGGCTCGGCCTTTCTCTCATCCCAACCCCGTAGTGGAAGATATCCACCTCGTGACCGTTCCCGTCGTCACACACCTCTCTTGTTGGTAGTCCTGATGGGCTGATGGTCGTCTTCTTGATCCTCTAACGGATTACAGTCATCAGCCTGGCGTCAGTTGGAATGCCACCGATGTAAATGCCTCGTAAGTGTTTTTTGATTCATTCTTTGCCGTATTTTTCCAGTCTTCAGGATTTTTATTCAGTCTTTGATGTATGCATCTACATCTTTCGGATGTGTGTTTACTTTAATTACCGCATGTGAGTTTACCTACATTACCGTACGTGTTTGCCAGTATTTTGATTAATATTACCGATTGGGTCATCATAAATTTTTCAAACATTTCTGTATATGGGGTATTGATGATAATAAATTTGGGCAAAATTAATAAAGAGGGAGAGATAGGCAGCTTTTGTGATTTTTAATTTTTTTTACTATTTTATATTGGACATAAAAATTTAAGTTTTATATTATGAAAATATTTATTATGTTATTTATACTTCCAAGGTTTTAAGTCGATCTGATTTAGGAGTGGAAGACTATTCAACGTTATATATTAAAATTATATCAAAATTATATACAGTTTGGCCTCGCATCTCGAAAAACCATTGACAAAAGCAGTTGAAATTTAGAATAAATGTTTAGCTATTTTAATATCCCAGCTTTGGTCTGATTTTTTACCCATCGGACAACAGGGTGCTCACAGTTTATTTATTTTGTTAAGTATAATTTTTTTAGCCTTGAATTACATTGAATCAAATTGGACCAACTTATTAATGTAAATAATTATTTAAATAAACCTTTTAGTCCCAGATAAAAAAAAAGGAGTAAATAAGACTCTTACTTAAAACATCAATTTTTCTTTAACTTAAATTTTCAAGATAGAAAATCCAGCTGAATTAATGTCTGAAAACTTTTTCATTTGTTTTTTTTTTATGTTATAGATGTTATTAAAAATTTGAAATGAGTAAGCTGTCGAGGATGGGGTAAAATGTGATCCAAATTTTTAATACTTTTAATAATGCATCATTTTTAAAATGCCATTTGATGAAAGTAGTCATAAAAATCATTTGGCCTATTAAAAAATAAAAATCTCTTAAGGGTTAGCTTAGGAAATTTATACAATTCATTCCAGTTTTTTACTATAACATTTATCACCATAAGAAAAATATTGTAGATATTTAAATACGGATACTGATTGCCATACGGATACTGAATTAAATGTCTGTTGTATTTTTTTCGATTTAAATGAAAACTGGTATGATAAATTAAAATTAAAAGTGATTTTAAAATAAAATATTTATTTTAAATTGTTGAATTCCGTTCAGCCTACCACATGTTTGTTTTAGTAGTTTTAATTTATGATGTGTTAAAAATTGATTTAAATTATTAAGAAAACTGTTTACTTTATAAATAGATTCATTTCATTCTGGTGTTAAACATGATGTAACTTTTTATTAATGGATATTTCATTTAAAATTGATGGCTAACATGGTTGGAGAGAGATAGATACGTTTGGAGAAGAATATAGTTATTTAACGTCAAGATTTTATTAAATAGTACGAGTGAATTAATCGGTGGAAGAAGTGGCTACTTGATAAAAATTCATAGTGAATTAAAATTAAATTAAAAATTTAAAAACAAAACTACTAGAAAAAACCTTAAAAAATTAAAATAATTAAATGTATTTTATCTTATAATCCACTGTGACATTGTGATATTGTTTTTAAGACAATAAAATTTAAGATTTTCATTAATCATCCTGCGTGACTATGATGATAACTAATGATTATCTATGGAGTCTACATGCGATCAGAGAGAATTTAAGAATCAAATTCGTAAATTTTATCGTCTTAAAAACAATATGATAATATCACAGAGGATTATAAGATAAGATAAAGATATTTAATTATTTCACATTTTTAAAATGTTTTTAAAAATTAAAAAAATGTTTTTAAAAAATTTTTTTGGTCACGGGTTTTTTAAATTTTTAATTGTATATTTTATTCATTACTTTTTAAAGATTAGTAGTCCTGTGCCCAATAATGGGACGTTTATAGACTGATGATGAAATATTTTTATACTTGACCAACGCAAATTATTTAATAATCCGCATAATAATGTAACCTTATTGGAGTTAAAAAGACTTAGAAATATTCAAAAGCCGTTTTGAAGAACCATATCTATTGCAGCGCCTCTTGGTGACTTATAACCATCGAATTAATCTAAGAACCTGCTCCGACGTGATACGTATGTAATGCAAAAAACTGCATCAAAATCGGTCCAACAGTTTTAGTGAAACACATCTACTGCAGTCATTTTTTTGAAAATCAGATTCATATTTATTTATTTTCTTTGTCTATGTGTAAATAAAATTGTAGGTTATATAGAGTATTGTTATGTAGTAGGCAATTGTGTTATAAACAGTAATTCTTACATTTTCGTTATAAAGAGTCTTATCTCATAAATTCATAATTTTTTAACTAGATTTAAATTGTAATGAGATAAAATGTAATGAGATTTTTTTTGTGATAAATTTTTCGTAAAAATTTATTTCATAGATTACGTTCGGAATGGGTATATATTATGATATTCCAGTAATAAACAAAAGCAACTGCTTCAGCATTTTCCTGGGTAAATTTTACTACGGAAAACCCTAGTAAAACTTTAATCAGAGCGCCATCACAAAATGTAAAATTTATTATATAACGTACAAATAAATGTGATTAAATTTCACATTAATTATATTTAAAATATAAACAGATGAAATTATATTAAGATTTCTGAAAATATTAAATATAAAAAATTTTGTGTTGACACCACATGAATTTCTTGTACGAAAATCCAGAAATAATCTTTTCTAAATTATAGTTTTTAATTAATATTAAATTATCACCAATCTAGTACATAAACATATATGTAGGGCTGCTCTATAAATTAAAAAAGTTGTTACCGCATGTTTTTTATGTGTGCTATAATCTTACCTAGAACATAGGTATTTCCAAGTTAAACACAAAGACGCTTTAACGAATTTGTTTCCAATAAAATCAGGAGTATCTCAAGGAAGCGTTGTCGGACCCATCTTTTATGTTCTGTTTACTGCCGACTTGCCAATTACGACAAATACAACCGTTGTTACGTTTGCCATGATACCGCAATTCCTGCTGTTCATGAGAATCCAGTTACTGCATCTCATTATATTCAAGATTATCTCTCTCTTCTCGAATCCTCACTTATCACATGGAAAATAAAGATAAATGAAACAAAGCCTAAGCACGTCACATTCACCCTTCGAAAGGAAAACTGCCCAATTGTTTCTATCTTTAATATTCAAATTCCAAGTTCTCAGGAATGTAAATATTTAGGTTTTCATCTTGACCGGCACCTTACCTGGATAAAACATATCAACTCTAAGTGAATGCAGTTAGACCTAAAATTTAAAAACTGTACTGGCTAATAGAACCCAGATCTCGGCTCTCACTAGAAAATAAATTATTGGTCTATAAATCCATCTTGAAACCAATTTGGACTTATAAGCTTTAATTGTGGGGTACAGCTAGCAATTCCAACAGTGACGTACTTAAGCGTTATCAGACAAAAACACTGCCAAATATGTTTAACATACCTTGGTATATAAGCAATATCTTCATATATGTATATATGAAGATATATATATATATATATATATATATATGTTGATTTCAAACTACGAACCGTAAGGCAAGAAATCTCTCTAATCAGTCAACGATATAAAAAACATTTGGATAGGCATCCAAATTAGATGACAGTCAATTTATTGGATAACACTATCAGCAATATTTCAAGACTACACAAAAATAATATTCTTGATTTGATATATCTATTTAATTAACTGGTTTTAAAAAATGTCAGCTCTGCGCAGTCAATTTGTTCTCTTTTCGTTATTAACTTTTAAGCTACAAACCATGGGTATGTAGCTTCTTATTATTTATTCAAAATTTAGCATATTTACTCATTGTCAAATTTTAACTCTGAACAGAATGTAAAGTTTGTGTAACTCTATAATAAAAAATAAAAAAAAATATAGATGTAACGCCAATTAAATTACATACATATTTTTAAACGTCCATAAAATTTTATTTCACTAATTACTTCTGATTTTTTGTCATATATATATATATATATATATATATTATTGTTATTATCGAACTATTATGTACTGTAAAAAAAAAATTACAATACGTGCTAATAATTATTAATAAATCAATTTATTTAAATTTAAAAAAAAAGTTAAAAAGAAAAAAGAAGATGAAGTTTAATTCGAATGAATGTGCCTTACCTTGTAAGATCCAAATATTAAAATTTTAAATTTTATTTGGCTATAGAATCAATGAAAATAAGTACCACTGATGATTTATCATTGAAAAGATGTTAATAAGAGCTACTGCAGTTAATAAAAAGTCCTAAATCAAATTTTTTTTTCGATTTATGGCTCTTTTGGTCAGTTTTGTTTCAGTCTATTTCAGTTAAAAGGGAAGGTAAACAACTAGATGTTACAACAGTCCTAAATTCAAAATTTCTATATTCAATGGCTAATCGTTTTTCAGTTATGCGAGATACGTATGTACGTACAGACGTCATGCCAGAATTATCGAAATGGATTCAGAGATAGTCAAAATGGATATTTCCGTTGGAATCTGAAAAGAAAAATTTTTCGTGATCCCATCTTGATTGCAATATACTGAACCAAAAGTGTTCAAAAAAGCCCAAAATCCAAAAATTTGGATTTAAGCCCTCATTGAATGATTTTCAACGATATATCATAAGTGGTAATTATTTTCATTGGTTCCAGAATAATAGCCAAATAAAATTTTAATTAATGAAATATTTGAATCTTACAACCGGAAGGCACATCGTTTTGATGAAGACTTCATCTGCTTTTTTTTTAACTTTTCTTTTTAATTTAAATATATTAATTTATTAATAATTATTAACCTTTGTTTTGCAAAAAAAAAATTTACGATAAATAATAATATAACAGTAAAAAAAAGAAAAGAAAAAATATCAGAAGTTATTATTAATGAAATGAAATTTTATATACTTTTCCTTAAAAAAAAAAAAAAAAAAAAAAAAGTGTATATGTAATTTAATAGGTGTTAAATTATTCGTAATTGTTATATTATTCGGTAAATTATTCTTTACCGAACAATTTTTCGGTAAAGAAATTCGGCAAGTCATGTGTGTCAACATCAGATTTTTTTTTGTTTTAAAAGCTGATATTTTTAAAAACAAAAATTATTCTAATTTAAGAAAGTTAACTAGTAAATTCTTAGTTTTATCATTATATAGATTTGCAGATGGTATTTATCAGAAAACCTAAAATAAAAAACCAGTAAATTAGTTATACTTGAAATGTATAACTTATTTTAATAATTTATTATTTATACATTGATTACAAATAATTTTTTGAAAATATTAATGTACAAACATTATGACTGTAATGTATGATAATATAATGTATAATGTAAGAAAGAGGAATTTTTCAGAGAAGAAGTCTGTGAAATAATTTACAGTACATTATTTATCTTAATCACTTATCATTTGAAAAGAATCACTTATAAATTGTGTGGAAAGACTATAAAGCTGATGTACTATATATCTGTAACACACATTCTTGTATGTTACAGCTGTTGTTAATAATACCTCTCTCTTTATCTGTTTAGCCTCCGGAACTACCGTTAGGTATTACTTCAAAGGATGAATGAGGATGATGTGTATGAATGTAAATGAAGTGTAGTCTTGTACAATCTCAGGTCGAC